>JAQGBT010000011.1:0-148020 GCA_034698585.1 Disparrhopalites patrizii
CCCCCCCCCACCCTCAGAAATATGGAGAAAAGGAGGAAAAAGGGGGTAAAAATGAATATGCCTCACAAGACGATCACCCTAAAAAATATCTTGGTGTTCCTCCCCAAAAATTATTCTTTTTATGCGGACGAAAGAGCACATTTCTGATTCTCAGTCATCGTATGTACAGCAGAATTCACCTCACATTTTGGTCCTTTTACTATATGATTATTATATTCGTATCCCAAAAAAAGTCCCCGTGCATAACGGTTAAAGGAGGAGGCATGAGAACTGGGATAGAATATGCTCAACTTCACTTGAATAGTATTGTGTGTGTGCACGGAGGAGGAGAAAAAAAGGTTTTGTCAATGACAAAAATCTACATGCTTCCTCAGTGAAAACCACGAGAGAGACGACGACGTCGTCTCTCTCTCTCTCTCTCTATTCCTCTCTATTTCTCTCTCTCACCTCTCCACACAGCCTTCCCATCCAAGGGATTATTTATGACTTGAGGTATATCCATGATTAAGCAAACACAATCAGGAGTAAGAAGTGTGATCTGCGTGCACACACACAGAGAAAGTCCCCACAACATATTCCCCGCATTTTGATCAACAATAATCTTCGTCAAGTTCTCACGTCCAGATTTACGTCGGAGAAAAAAAAAGGAGTTTTCCAAAGAGGCTTTACTATACTTCCTAGAGACACAGGGACTCTCAACCTTGACTGATATTCTTCCAATTCCAGCTCCCTCCACTTTTGATCGTCATTTCAACCCCCTAAAATCCGCTATCATCCTCTAATTCCATGGTTAATCCCATAATTGAGGCCTCTCGTCCACTCAAGTGCAACCTCCGTGCATAAAAGGAGTAAAATAAAGAGCATGCCAAAGGTTATAGAGGAGACGGTGGCCTGGCACGTGACTTCTTCCACCCGATTATCCACACAAATTCACCCTATCTCTTCTCTCTCTCTCTCTCTCTTTCGCCGTCCTCTCATCCCTCTTGAAAGATGTCACAGTAAAATGTAGTAGGACACTTGTCCCTCAGGAGGGACACCGCTTTCCTATTGTGCAATCCAACAAGGGGTCCTGCTCTTCCCGTATCTTTATGTACATGAGTGGCTTATTAGGATTCATACAGGAAAAATCTCTGGGAAAGGGTACATTTTTTTTTTCAACACTATTTTGAACAACATAGGGAACATGTATTGAGCTTCATAGATATTATTTTTCCTTGAAAGAAAAAAAAAAAAAGACGGCGGCCAGGATGACTGCTCATAAGGGAAAAAAAGAGCCTGGACGTTGAAAGGGACCGCTTCTTTAACACAATCGTAGAAACTCTCATTTTCACTTGGTTTCCTCATAATTCTTCGTATTCACGAGAGCTACTAATAACAATCCTTCCACGGAAGATCACTTCCCCCTCATAAAGAATGGAGAGAAACGTCTTTAAGGATGTAGGATTGACTTTATCACCAATACACCACCCAACAACAACACCAAGCAAGGGCTTTTCATGAGAGAAGCACCCTTTGAGAGAAGTCCTTGATGCGGGCATAATGTACTACATTCATCCAGCGAAATCATTGAAGAGCTTCCTCACAAGTGCTCGCACCTTATCGCTTTCTATTAAATCACAACAATCAATTTCTGGTATGTAACAATATATTATGGAGCCCTGGGTCTGTGTCTGTACTCTGTATTAGTTCCTACCACCAGTATCCTTCAACATTTTTGGCTATGGCCCATTTTAAAATATGCAGTAAAAACTTGTTACTGTTGCCGTCATATTGTGCAAACTTTTTGTCATTCAATGTATACGTATACATATTTGAACCTATAAAATTTGCAATCAACATTTCACGTCACTGCTCACATTCACCATCAAGAATCAGGACGGGAGAGAGGGACAATATTGAGCAAATGAAAAGTCCCTGGAGGCTTTGCCAAACAAAAAGTTACGAAGGGGCAATGAGAAGAAAGAGAATTGCGTGCTTCCCTTGCCCCTCACCCTTTCCCCTTTCCCTTATCTTTGTTTCTGAACAATTTCTTCATTCTCCTTGATAATATTACTTGTCCTTTGCATAGATGTGTAGCAGGGGTAAGCCCATAAAAGATTCTTTGCATTTCCAATAGTCGAACATTTCAATAGCCTAAATTCCTACGGTAAATTCTCTATAAATGGGATATCACAGGTCAGATACTCTAAGTGTTGAATTACCTTGGTTAGTCAATTAAATGCTTTTTTTCTGATGACGTAATTATCCCGAGCCTTCTACCCTCTAGGAACTAGTATCAACAATATTTTAATTCGGGGAATAGCGGATGTGAACTGATAGCGCCATGCCTTCCTACCCAAAAAGCCTTTGGAAAATTGTCTCCACAAAGGAAGAAATTCATTTCTTTAATGACAATAGAAATATGTACATAAAAATGAAAACTAGTTGTACTTTCCCACCCCCTTTTTACCCATAAATATAAATATATATAATAACTATATATAAACACAGTGTTCTCGGAAATGGAAACCATTAAACATAAAAATCAGAAAATAGTTGATAATGTATAAAATACGGAGCTCACTAGGAATTCCATAATTCTTAATTCTTACTTGCACTTTACGAATAAAAAGTGGTCCACTGCACACCAAATTCTATGTAAATAGGCTTAGGATCCGTAAAATATCTTGAGAATCTTCTTGGATTAAAACATTCACACATGAAAAAATTCAGTGCACAAAAGAAAAAGTTGAGAAAATGAGAGACTGAAAAAATACAGGGGAAAGGCCAACACTTGTAAAAAAAATTGTATTTGATTTGCAATGAAATATGAATCACGATCGACAAGGCGGACAAGCCTACAGACACTCACTGAGGCCGGCACAGGGAAGAAGAAGTCTCTTTTGTCCCCTTTTTCCTTTTGCCCCATACATACCTTCTTTCTCCTCCCACAAGAGATGTTTGTCTCCTTTTTTTAACCAGAAAAAAATGAATAAATAAATAAATATACCCGTTAAAAAGTCTTGGCACTGGGGGATGGGAAAATATGGCTTATGTTATGTCTTCCATGACACACACTCACACCTCTCCCTTATCCTACACACACAAAATATCCCCATACTTTATTGTACATGAACATTGTTGTTATTTTTTTTTCACCCCCAAATAATGCCATGCATATGTTTTTTTGAGAAACACACTGTATGTATGTTTTTCTTTCGAAGAAGGGTGTACTATGTGTGATTAAGTATGGGAAAGGGGTATATTAACAGGTAAGTGGGAACGTCACGCCGAGATCCCTCACAAAGGAACAGCAGGCGGAATACATGATAGACTTGCCACGGACTTCATCTCTTTTCTCTCGTCTCTCTCTCTCTCTCTCTCTCTCTCTCTCTCTCTCTAACCCTTTCTTCTTTCTCTCCATCTCTCAACATTACACTGCTGCTGTCGGAGGAGCTCTTGCCCCAAAAGGGGTTGGTCCCACTTGGAAAGACACCACCCCTCTCGTATTCCCAAGAACGAATAACAACCCAGGGAGAAGAACGGCCGTATCCAATGTCAACGGCAAAACCCAATTGATCCACGAAATAAAAAGAAAGGTCCGCAGTATGCACAAGTTGACTCAGCTTCACCCTCACTTTTCCTTTCCATCCTTTTCCTCTCTCTCTCTCTCTCTCTCTCTGCCTTTTATTTACCTTGCATCTGCATTTTCTTTGAGTTTTCTGACTTTCCTTTTCTCCTCTTTCCATACCTTTTTTTTTATTTCTTTAAAACCTCCAAAATTACACAAATGAGTGAATTTTATTTACCTTACAATGACCACACGCGATTTACCGCTTTCGTCACTACAAATAACCCTTTCAGCTCTGGAAAAAACGACAATTCTCTCTCTTTCTCTCTCTCTGTACAGAAGTACTAAATTTAGGCTAAATTATGTCCCTAGTATTTTTTTCCTATGGCTAAAAATTAAAATATCAGAATACTTACCTAATTTTGAAACCTGTTTGTTGACATCGGTTCACGGGCTTAAAAAACGTTTAACGGGATAGAAATCGCTCACTTTTCGGCTTCTTTTCCTTGTGATAGGGATTCCCTGATCGTTTTAAGAAAGCAGATCACGTCTTCCTTATCTCATCTCTTATCAAACTTATGCACAAACTTTCAGTCTCACCGTCTGCTGGGAATGGGAGGTTTGTTTATTTTTTAATTATTATATAAAGGACCTCTGGTTGAAGCCTCGCACAGAGAGAACATAGAGTGGGATCACTTGTAGAAATTTTTTTGGTCCTTTTTCATGCCTGAAACGCTGGCTTTTTATTGTCGGAAATTTGAGAAAGAAATGGTCATTTCCTCAGAATTGGAAATTGGAGCGGGTGAAATGAGGGAATTGGGTGATATTTATAGGTGCCAAAAGATGTTTTAGTGGGATGAAAGATGAGATGAATGAGGAGGAGTGAACAGACTTGGTTGTTGGTACCTCTGATCTGTTCCAGTGCTGAGCCCCTACTGACGATCAAAACATTCTTGGGTCATACTTTTCTCTCTCTCACTCATGTGGGATATCAAAGGCTCATCTAATCTTATTGGAATAGCCGGTGGGTGCTACTATACACGGTAGAATTCAACAAAATAGTCAAGAATCAATACCAAATTGGGTACAAAACCAAATTAACACTTTGTGATGTGGAAAAGCCCATATGTTTTCTATTAAATTCTTCTTCGGCAACTTCTTTCACGTTTCAGAGGTCATGGGTCAGGTTGTGAAGTTCTAGCGTAAGTACATAAAAATTAGTTCCAACACAACAATGGATGGTAACTATCAGATTATCCAGTTTGTAGAAAAAATGCATTCCCCCAGTCGTTGGATTGGCCCATTCATTTCTGCAATTCAAACCGCTAGACTGTTTAATCATTAGCCTTGTCCTGCAAAGAAAATGTGGGAAGGCAAGGAGTGAAAATCGGTGTTGGGTGTTCACTTGATGGGCAAGAGAGATTATACACGCAATTTACTCGTTTACAACACCGAGTTTCAAGTTTCTAAGGAGTGACAACGGGTGAAAATGCTTTTTTGTGGTTTCAGTAAAGTCAAAGGAAAATGACGGAACAAAATTTTATTGAAAGGGTAACCAAGTTCCCCCAATGTTCCTTTGCTCGTGTATTTCTTGTCCCTCCAGACGAGATGAACACAGGTTCCTGCCTTGGGTAAAATTCTTTATTTTTACGGATCACTGGCCATCATATAAACCTTGATAGTCCACATTAAATGGGACCACAGACGGAGGGAGGCATGGGTGTACCCAGCCATTGTTGACAATCAGGTGGGTATACGTGTCTGAGTTATTATTAATGATGATGATCATCATGACTATTCTTCCCCGCTCCTCTAAGCTTCACGGCGTTTCTAACAAAAAATCCACAAAAGGATTGGTTCTGCATGCCAGGAGAAACTGCAAAATAATGTCACGTAGAGCATTTTTCACTAAAATAGCCTGCATGTACATGCTTACATGTAGCTTGAGATCATGCAATAATGTACCTGAAAATAAATCGTAATAAACGACAAGTTCCCACGTCTGAAAAGGAACTGGAGATATGCTTGCATATTATTTAGAGTAGAATTGTGCAAGTGAGGAATAGAAGATGACAGGTAAAAGGACATCTTCGTGAGTAAATCCACTCCGTTGGTATAAAACGCAAGTTGAATGTCTTCGCTAATATTTACAAGCTTATTCAGACGTGTGTAAATCACTTGCTTTTCCCCGTAAGAATGTGTTACCAATCGGCAGTATTTTTTAAACAATATCTCACCCTATTCGGAACTGACTAAAAGAAAATGAGTTCATTCCTACTCTGGTCACCATTTCATTTGCTTGTTGTATGTGTTCAAGAAAAAGCAAATTCTTGTGCTATTGGAATGCAAAGAGACTCGTGATTATAAATATCCTCTATATCCTTTTTTGATTCTCGGCGGACGATCTGCATGTATGAAGGGAAGTGGAGGAAGGAAAGTGGATTGAGAAAGAGAAAAGAGTGGAAGATGCGAGGATGGAGGAGTTAATTGGACGTGCGGTGTGGAAATTAATTTGGCCAAAGGATTTGGTGTGAAGGTGTCAGGGATTGTGTCGGGTTCTTTAGGTCCGTGTAAATGCCTCCTCAAGAGACAAATAGTGTCTCGCACCAAGAGAGCGAGAGATAAAAGACAAAAGGGAGGATGCCGAAAGGAAGGAGAGAGAGAGGAAGACAAGGGGAAAGAAGAGTACACATTGAGCTTCTGATCTCTACATGAGTCTTCCATCATCCCAAAAAGCCGCCCTCATCGCTTTAGTCCACTGATTAATTGCTACAATATAATAATTCAAGTGAGAGAGAGAAAACAACAGCGATAATAATTGACTTTTTTTCCTCCCAGTGCAGAGCGCGTATACGTGAATGTGAAGTGGGAGGGGTGTGTAGGCGCCTCGGGCATTATATTTATTCCAACATAGGAGTACTTATGTACCTCTGACAATCCATGTAAGCCACACATACATATGTATACGTATGAATTATGAATGTGTATGGTGGACCATCATGAAAAGTGACCACACGGAGTCAAAAGAGAATCCATGGAGGAGCCCACAGCCCACCACGGAAAGACTTTTCCGCTTCAACTTGATTTCAGACACACAATGTTGGAGGAGAGCGGTAAAAGTCCAAGGGAAATCTCTTTCTTCAAGCTTCTGAAGGAGAAAAAATTGTGTGGAAGGCGCAAAAAAATCAATTAATAAATCCCATTTAATCCCCTCACGCATATAATAATAACGCTATGATATGATTGTGCCTTGCGTATGAGGATGATGATGTGGTGGTGATCCATGAAAAATCCGAGTGTAAATGGACTGCCGTGTGTGGTGGGATGTGGATGGTGCAAGATTGGAGCATTAATAGAGATGAAGGTGAGAAACAATGGACGCTCACTGTGGTCGGTCTCCCAGCCACGCGTGGCTCAAAAACTGATCGAAATCCCAGCGGGGAGTCACCAAATCATCTTCCTCTCTAATCACAAATAATTTCCCTAGCAAACTTTTTTTTTATACAAATCTCATCCTTTCTTCACTCTTTTTTTTTAATTCTCTCCTTCTATTAAATAATAATCTCTCCATTTTTTGTCTCCTCGTCTACAATTTTGTCGGTGGATTCACATGATTATTACCACCGCTTCTTTCTTGCACAATCCGGCGCTCCGCCATATCAATGACTTTCCCAGTGAAGTATTCTGCAAGGACGTTTCATTCGTTTGTTATCTTCTTCAATTGAGCTGGAGAATGCAGCATACACTCATCCGAACTATGTTTTAGTTCTAGCTGTCCATATAATCATGTATGAAAGCATGCTGCTAGTTCTGACAAAATGTCGTCACTGCATCACACCCAAAAATGGCAAAACTTGAGGCTAGCCTTGATTACGCGTGACAAGACCGTCTAAAATACTAGCAATAGGGACGTCCAGTTTGCCTCCAAAACAAATCTCTCCCTTTGAAATGCTTTGTGGTGATTACAAGTATTACAGGCCACTTACAGGATGGAGTGATGAAACTGGCGTTGTCCCCGCAGCCTGAATCGCTTAGAATGTTCTAGCTGTGTAAAATATGAGTGCAGTTACGGCAGGATTTTTTACACAGTTGATTTTGTTTTAGATTTTTAAACTTGTCGAAAGATATGCAACCTCATCAGTTTTTACTAGATCTTGATGAGGTCTTTCCCTAGATTCGCAATTAACGTCTGCGTAAAACTGACTTTGTGTGGGATTACAATGTGTATTTGTTCCCTGTACGTTTTCATGACCAAAAAAATACTTCATGGCGACTACAAGTCACTTGAAATATAGTCAAGATTAAGCCAGGAATAAACTTGATCCGATTGCGGTAATTCCAAACACATTTATTGTCAGTCCAAGGACCACTGCTCAAGTACTTACACGTATGGGTTATCAAGGCGTGGTAAACAACTGTCGCTTATCACCGAAACAAACCCTTGTGGTAGAGGATGGATAAAAACCTTGTATCTTTTTCCCTTAAAAGTTTGGAGGTGCCCATGAGTCTAATTCAGTTTCTGGAATACTTTTGGATTCAACGGAACTTGGTCGTTTTCAGCTCGTTCATTTTTTCATCACAACTTGCAAACAATACAGCGAAGATGCCACATTACAAACTAACTTACTTCAACCTAAATGCCGTGGCTGAGCCCATTCGCTGGCTGTTCAAATTGGCCAAAGTGGATTTTGAGGATGAGCGAATTGAAATGGCAGATTGGCCCAAACTGAAAGAGAGCGGGAGTGAGTTGAAAAGTTCCATTTATTATATTAGTTTTAATGTCTGACAAGGAATCATGAGGTTCATTAGGAGGATGCAACACTTATCTGTAGCCATGGAATTCTTACAGAGTTTATAATAATCAACATAATGGACGAGAGAAAATGTTTTAGAATCAGTTTGTATCTTTTAGGATTCCCAATGGGTCAGTTGCCAATCTTGGAGATGGATGGGGAAGTGCACTCACAATCCGGAGCATTGCTGAAGTACTTGGCCAAGCGATATGGCTTCATTACAGGAAATGACAAGCTAAACTTGATTGCGGAGGAGGTCCATGATATCGTCGACGATTGCGTTACAGGTAATTTCCATGTTCAGAATGATACATCATAAATAAGATTAAAGGCGTTCCTGTTTCTAGCTTTGCAGCTAGTAAATTTGATTGATTATCCAAAATACTAGGCACACAATTTATTTATGAATTTTTCCAGCCTTTAGGCAGTATCGGAGCGCGGAAGAAGGGGAGAAAAAGGAGGCTGTGAAAGAGAATATGGTGACGAATACCTTGCCGAAAGCCTTTAAAGAAATTGAAAGGATAATGACATCCACGGAAGGGCCTTATGTCGTGGGTCATAAAGTGACCTACGCGGACTTGGTCCTTGCTAACTATTTCCAAATTTGTACTGCAGCCGTGGAGCCAACATTGAAGGACACTTTCCCCACTATAGCCAAGCATGCTGAAACAGTACTTAATCTTCCCGATATTAAAAGTTGGGTGGCGAAGCGGCCTAAAGCCATGTTTTAGACTCATACGGGACAACCTCAGCGAAGGACATCTCTTCATATTAATGTGCGGCTGCTGTTATATCTAGTCCGGTGCGCATATTCATATTGTGTGTTCATTAAAAAAAAACAGTTCATTGTTAAATTCCACGTTTTTTATATTTATTCCGCCAATTCATCATTTACAATCAGGGGTGAATAGTACTCGCAAGTTAGCATTTTAACAAACCAAAGAGAATATTTGAGGCGGTACCAGCGTGGCAAATTACAGTGCCATAGTACGATGACTCACGATGATAAAAGTTCGTGCCCAAATGAAGCTTTTAAACGTAAATATCCTAATTAAAATTTCGGTTTTCAGTTTCCCCATGATTATGCTCTGTTTAAAATCTCAGCCCTCAAGCAAATAAGATTTTGGCCAAGCCGTAGCCAAAATTTTTTTTATTTATCTTTCTTTTTTTCATGACAGTAAAAACGTAACAGGCGCTAAACGAAAATATAGTGGGCAAGGCAGAAAGCTAAAAAAAGAAATAGAAAGACAAGCGAAAGCGACAAGACGAGATAAAGCAGGTCAAAGATAAAGGTCATGTACGTATGATTAAGGAGAATATAGTATGGAAGGGAAATATAGAGGAGTAAGAATTTCAGTAATAGGAAATCTTCAAAATGCTCAAAAACGGATTGAGTTGAAAGTGGTTTGCTTTGCATGGCCAGGGACCCCTAAGATATGTTTTTCGCCAATGCGTACAAAACCGGCGAAGCTGGCGAACATACATGTAAAATCCGTTTCGCCTCTCCTAGCTCAAAGGATTGGCCGATTTTCTTCCAATTTGTTTTAAAACATTGCGAAACAAAATATCTCGAACTGGTTTTTTCGGATTTTCGGAAATCGCATTTCTCGGCCAACAATGGCCGAAAATGTGTAATTCAAAAGTCTGTTTTTTCAATTTTGGACGAAAAAATACTAAATTCAAATTTAAAAAAAAATAGTCCGAGATCATTTAATTGTGAACAATTAGAGGAAAACCGCACTAAAATCGGTACGTTGGTTTGCCCGTAATCGATAAATTGTTATCAAATATTCATAGAATCATGTGGTTCTTTCTGTTAAATTCGTAATAAAGTGTTCCGTTTCTTTCAACTTTGGTGTGCGTTTCCGGGGTCAGGTTACAGGGTGAAAAATCATTTCTTCGTACACCATACATATGTATGTAAACATCTGGAGTCTTTATTACACAACAGAATCTGAACGGAAGAAATTGAAAGTTAAAACGCCGTTAAAGTGAAATGCCAAATAGATTCTTGGTCCATTCCTTCAAACAAATCGATTTGAGAAAAATGATTTATTCCTTCATAAGTGTAGATAAGCTCAGCCAGTAATCACGTCGGAATTCCCTTGCCTGCTTGCCACATCCCGAAAGACTACCTTTGTCAAGTGATCAATAATATTTCTTTGCAACTTCAGTTTCCACAAGAGAAAGCCCAAACCCCCCAGAAGGGCCGCGACGACGCTGAATGCAATTCCACAAACTGCCCCATTGGAAATCCCTGCCGATGGGGCTAAGCACACAATAAGCATGACATCTTTTAAAATGTATATTGTGTGTTGATAATAATGTTATTCATCAAATGCAATAGTAATATTTTAAATAATGCTCCTGGAAACCTTTCAAAGGTTGCTACATGCAAGCCAGATATAGTATAAGCAATAAGCTAAAGCTATTAATCTATTAATGTAGTTTCGATTCTAATATCAAAAAGGTATAAATAGTACCAGAATTCTTTCATCTGCGATCTCTCTGCCATCTAAAGTGCAAATAAGACAACCTAATCTGACGCTTATCTTGTGAAACGAAAACAATTTTGCTTCGCACACGATACTATTTTTAGTTATTGCGTGGATAAAAATCAAATCGCGATTTGAAGTCTTTGAACCGTTAATAGAATTCAATTTACCGTCAACCCAAATTCTAATCGTTTTAGCGACTCGTCCCACAGGGTTTCCGGCCAGACAAACGTATTCTCCCGCAGTGTCATGTGAAACGCGAGAAAAGGTGACCTGAGACGAACCTTGGTGCCTCTTAACGTGGACGCTGCTTAAATCACTAAAAAGAACCTGTAACAGACATAATTAACCATGTCATTCGTAAAACCTATAATAAGTACAGAAGCAAGGAAAGCACATACTGCTGTGAATCAGCACCTTTTTGTTTTTTCGCCACCGAATAATTGGTGTTGGTATGCCTTTCTCCGTTGGACACGAAATCGTTTGGTTTGTATCATTTAATCTCCATCTGTACTCTTCCATAATGGACCCTTGGATTTCCGGAGGAAAGGAAGCTGAATTATATACAGAAAACAACTAATTATAGAAAACCTATTTGTCGTAACAGCAGCTACATATCCTCCTTGAATTAAGCTGTAGTTTAGGAATAATTTCTACGAACCATGTATTTATACAATGTATGTTTTCATATATTATTTGACTCCTTCCAAAAATAATTAATTACAGTTTAAATACTTTAAACTTATACAAAAATTTTACGACCGCTAAAACTGAGACCCCCTCCGTCGCTCTTAAATGGTGTGGGAGGGAATTATTATTTGAATGGAGCTACATTCTACTGGTCTATTTGAAAAATTAGCAAAAACATAATAACCTTGGATGTCCAGATTAAAGGATTTACTCTTCCATTCTGAAGTATTCCAAACTGGGGCAAAGCAAGTGATGGATTCCATGTCCATGGCTGCGACTAGCTTGACCGTCCTCATTAAATCCATTCCATGGTCCATTCTTAGACTTGCAGCGTTTGTTTCTAGTTGCAAAAATGAGCATATTAAATATTATTCTTTTTATATTATATACCTTACAATTGTATTTATTCCATTTTCATAATATTAAAAGATGTCTACCACTCTGCATAATTTGCAATGTAATAGGAATAATCTCTTATTTTACCCTTTAAGTAATATGAGCTTCCATTTTTCCACGTGATACTCCATTGAATTCCTTTGCTAAAATAAAATTCTGATATATCACAAGAAAAGTAAATGGTTTGTGTAGAGTAAATTTTCCCTAGTTTGCTCCGATCGTGCTGGTAAATTGATATCAAATTTGGAATTTGTGCTTCTTCCCAATTAAGATCTACAAAATATAAAGGCTGGGTTCGTTAACTTTACGCTACAACGCAAATTAATAAGTTTTAAAGACGAAGTAATGATGTACAAAGTGGAATATCTCCATTATCGTCCGGGAAAATGCCCTGGAAAAATTGACGGTACATATCCACGCCATCACCCTTGCATCTAATCACGCCTGAGTCGCCGTCTTCCAAGTTTTTGATAACACAACTCGTCTTTTTCAGCTTTACCCCATCGTTACCTGGCTAAAGAAAAGACAAGGTTGAAAACTTGTCCTTAAACTTGTTAAAATGCCAATCATGACTAAAAAGGCGGGAAGGTACCTGGAAAACATCAAAACTCCGGACTGCACAAGCGCTGGGACTATCACAGTAAGAAATGCGAAGTACAGGACACTTTTCACTGGAAGAACAACACTGGAAATCCCTAGTATCATTATTGAATGAAAAAGACGCATTGCCGTTGAGGACATTCAAAATTTGGTTTCCTCTATGCATCCCTGCGATGGACAACATTGAAAGGGCTTTGCTATAGAAATTCGGGTATTTTCAGTCCAAGTTTGGATACAACTAATAAATGTTCTGCCTCTGCCTGATTACCTGGAACGGCATGAATAAACACAAGGTCCGTATTCTCATCTTTCCCCGCAACGACGCACTGGTAATTTCCGAATGGGTCTGCAATTTTGGTCATATCGAGAATGAAACCAACCCTTGGGTCAAAGGACATGTAGGGACCAGGAGGAACAGGAAAGTATTCCATGCCTCGTTGCTTCAAAAGGGCCACACTCGTGTCGGGAGTCGAAACGAAACATGGCAATATAAGAGTGTGATTGTCCAGGGATTTCACCGTCAGTGTGATTCCAGCATTTATCAAGTAGGGCGGAGACATTCCTGGCAAGCACGAGTAAAAGCAAGAAATCATTTCTGTTTATTACGCGCTCTTGTTGTTCCTATCTGGCTGAGATATGCTTACTAAATGGTATTCAACGGAAAATACATACATTTATTGTTAGTGTTAAAGAAATAATTGTAAGTACTAATATGTACTAATGTACTTACCCGGCGTGTAAACATAAACGTCGTGCTTCAAGGTTGGCGATTTAATACTCTCACAAGTGTAGCCTCCAGTGATTTTGCTCAAGTCGATGTAAATTTCCAGAACGGCGGAGTATTTGTAAGATTGGTAATTCAAAAAATCCCCTTGGACTTCCCTGTACGTGGTAACGCGGAAAAAGTTCAAACTTGACCTCTGAAACAGATGTCAGTTTAATGAAAAATATGGACCTATACATGCATTGACTTTACACACATAATGACGCTTTCAGAAGGAGCTCTCAACTCATATTTTCGCTCGAATTTCTTCACTCTAATATCAACATACATTGTAATGAGGAAGGGTCCAAGTAACGGGTTCCGACCAATTGCAGGTAAAAGCAATGGCGTCCAATCGTTGTTCAATGGTGTAAATCGTTTCGCGACCTCGACTCTTCACTTGGATTAAATCCCAAGTCAGATCTTGTTGTTCCCAGTATTGACTGTCAGGGGTTTTCCATTTCAAAACACTAACTGACGGATACGCCTCAGCTCCGTGTATCTGCTTGACGGTAAGACTTGCCATATTCAAAATTAGTTGGAAATAAATGGAAGAAATTCCGATGTCAGACTTCATTTTACAAAAGGTATTTAACGATTCGCTTTACCACAGGTTTTCGCTGGAGATAAACAAATAAAAATATTCTAACTCTAACGGTCTTTTCATCCTCAGTTTTCTGTCGATCCACGTCATCACCAGTAATTACGGTGTTAGCCTTTGTCCATGTGAAATAAGTGGTCGGAACAAGCCACATTTTTAGTATTTAAGCATTGTCTGATCAGCTTACCAGCTTCAATTTTCATTTAGGCAACATAATGTACATACAAATATGTGCATTCACGCTTCTTCCAGTGTAATTACCTGTACGAAATCATAACCCACAAATGCGGTAAACATAACTTTTACATTGATGCGTAAATAGATGCCCTCAACAGGAAGTGGAACACTCAGCCCTGCCATTTCACTTCAAAAGCTACACAATTTACTCGGAACATCTAACTGCACACATAATTTTTTCGGTACAGCCTTTGTAGCTTTCAAAAATGGGTGTGACCTCATACCTACTTAAAAAATGGCATTCTACGCTTCTACGTCTGCTCTCCCAACCTTCAAAAATAATTATTCTGTTTACACAAACATGAGGTCGCTTGTAGATACTATAGCCTGATGCATACAAATATTTGTCTCAAACGGCAAAAAAAATGAACAGTTTATGTAATTCCAAACATGCAGTAATGCAACAATATAAAGACAAGTACTTGCGGAAATCACACTAGTTGAAAAATATTTTTATCATGCGTATTTATCATTTTTGAGATTTGGTAGTGCGAATATGCAAGTGAACATCCTCGGCGAATCTTCTTTTCCAGATATGTAGGGTGAAGTACCGAAAGGCGGCCACTATTTGAAAGAGTTGCGGCAAAGCCTTGACTACAAAAACTGCAAATTGTTTAGCCGCTACCAAAGTATCGACTACCTTCTTAAAAACTTTCAAACTAATTGCGTGGTCGACATTCGTGGAGCAAATTTTGAAAAAGTCTTCTAAAGTAGGGGTGGAAAGTTTCCCTAAAGGCAGCCAAGATGTTCCTCAAAGTAGTCACTGCGGTTTGACGGGTGCATTTTCCATCAAATGTTATAAATACGGACATTGATGCGATGCGGACTGTGCATTAAAAAGAATCTGCGCGCAAAAATTCAGTAAATTACAAAATGTCGCTCGATTAGAAAACAATACCTTTCTGTACCGAACTGACCAAGTGTTCCTTCGAATATTAGCCATTTTTTGCCTTCCCACCCTGAAACGATTTACGTAAAATGTGTAAAACTTTACTTTACACATTTTACGTAAAGTGACTAAAATGTTATAAAAGGTTATTCTTATAAATATACATACATATGTACATATTGTAATGACTGGGTTTTTATATGAACTAGAGGGTGGCCGCCTTTAGCTGCTGGGCCACCTTGAGGGACTTCACCCGACGCAAGCTTTCGTTGAAGGGCGTTGGAAAACACAACCTACATGTCAACAATAAATTGTCAATGTGTAAATCGATGAATGCCATCAAATCTTTATCAACAAAGTTATTTTCATCCAATAATTTACATCACCTTACTCAGGAACTTCGGAGCTACTGTAAGCTGTCATGAGTAATCAACACTCTACAACAACACTGCACAGCTTGGAAAAGCGGATCTTTGGCTTGTGAGCAACAACTTGAAGCAATTTAAAATCTCAATGAAAGAGACAAATGCATCAGTTTTCTCGCTAAATGGCTTGGTGTATTGACAGAACCGGTTTCCGTCTCCATAATATGATCTCGACTGCATTCAAACAGTCGAAACCGCACCGTCTATAACCTTTAGTGACCCCCTCCGGCGCAAATATGTCCATGTGTATCAAGTGACAAACCAGTTGCAAGATTACGATAACTGAAACACAAGAGCAATTAACGTTTCGACGCAGGCTTTTATATACTTATACATATTACATACAAAAGTATAAAATACATAAGTATACGTATATACACATACGTGTTAGAGTAATCCTGGATTTAATTTTGAATTCCATTGGCCCATGTAGAATTTGCATAACATAAGAAATGTTGAGGGAGAAGCCACAGGTTGTTAAGTCGTCCGACGATTGCGCTTTCCACCCTCTTCCTTTTTCCAGGTTAAATCTGTACATTTTAATTGTGGCATTGACATAAATGTTTTTTAAAATATCGTACATATACCATATACGCGTCGAAAAACGGAACCGACTCTACCGCTTATAACTTATAGTCAGGCGTAGACATACGAGCACTAGCTCGTTGGAATGCTCAGAAGTCAAGCTTTCAGAATTGATACGTATTTTGATACCAAATCTCTCCGTTTAAAAGTTATGGGATGTGAGACGCGTGAAAAAAATCACATGCTAACATATGGGGGCTAACAAATCAAAAACATACCGTTATTGAAATTACGTTCTAAGATTTTCCAGGATGTTAATTTTTCCGATATTTTTGGAATCTAAATGAAAATTTCTATTTTTCCTCCAGTTTTTCACTGGTCCTTCTTGTTCAAACTTTTTACGAGCCGCAAAATTGCACTTCCATTTGGAGGTTTTACACCGGAATATTTTGCAATCAGTAATAACAAAGCTTGACAAGTACTTGTAATAAGTTTTATTTACTTAGATCCTTTGCTTGTTTGGAAAGGGCATTGTCAAACTTACGAAATTGGTAGTTACAAAAATATTCCACGAAAAGAAAGCCTTGACTAAAACAATATCGTTGTCCTGTTGGGAGTTTCCGTACCAGGAGGTTATTTGAGAAAACCTTGGCACATTCCTTCACAGGTTGTGCCTGACGATGTATTCGTATGCAAAAATATATGTTAACAAGCAAAAATCTTGCATATTAAATCAAGATTAATAATTAATGCAACATGCAGTTATTTTCCTATACTCAAATATTTAATATAATATTTATAATAACTAACGATATTTTTTGGATTTTTTGACCTTCATATATTGAACATGTGATTTTTTTCAGAGTTTCACATGCAATAATTTTTACACTAAAAGATTTGGTATCCAAATACTTATCAATTCTGAAAGCTTGACTTCTGAGCATTCCAACGAGCTAGTGCTCGTATGTCTACGCCTGGCTATAGGGAAGTTATATGCGGTTGAGTCGGTTGTTTTTCGGCGCGCATACGGTATATTAAGAATATTAACGTATATTTAAATAAATGTTACGGATTACGGATAATTGAGGGGGTCTGTAGATATTTAGCGGTCATTGCATAACGTTTTAAAATGTTAATGTAGCATTACTTACCCATCTTTGCGCATACAAATTATATACAGTACTAGCAATTCATCCATCCTTACCCGCTCTTGCTCGCCTGTTCCAGACTCATTGATTAGAATCACTAAAAATTCGGAACACGACACATGAGGTGTTTTGTTTACACATTCAAACAAAAAACAATGCCACTTTTTTTCAGTAATACACTGCGATCCTGCCACGTAATAATGAGCACAAGGAAAGCCATTCACAGTTTGACTAAAAAATACTAGAATTCACTTTTTAAAATGCATGCCTTATGGAAAGATAGGCAACAAAAAAATCTACACAATGTTGAAGGCATCATTGAAGGCGTCTACATGTAGTGTACAAATGTGTGTAAATAAACAAGATTTATTTAGTTTGCCTGGTCTGTGAAGAGCAGGAGTAAAAAATACTTTCGAATGTCCTTGTCGTTTCCAATTTGTTGGCCTCGTAAATACGTTCAATCACACTATAAATGCATATACCTGATGATGTGTGAAATGTGAAATTCCCTTTCAATGCGGTATAAGAAGAAATGCTGCAAGTAGGAAGCAAATTCTTTGCAATTTGGTATAATTGTTGATCAGCGTATACGTGTATGAATACATTAAAAGCAAATGTAATCACTTTTTTAAGTCCCCTTCAAAAAAAAAGGAAGAAAAAATTCAGAATTTCTATTTGGAAAGATACGGAATCAAAAGTCATCAGTCATCAGTCATCATCAGTGTTTGGTGTGCGTGTGTAAGGACCAGCTAAAATTTGCTACTTCGGCTTCGACCTTTAATTTATGTGCATAGTTGATCATATGGAATGGGCAAGGGACTGGATTAGTTAAGTACATTGTGGACCACATCATTCCACTCTAGGAACCTACCTTGAATTTAATTGTATGCTCAACACTGCTTTTATTACAGCCGACGTGCAGTATACAGATATTATGCGTTAGAGCATGGGCATAGAAGGGGTAACCAGTTCTTGCCCTTTTTGCTCCCCATCTATTACAGCACGGAGACATATCTGGCATGAGCTTCAACCATTTGAGCAAATCAAACCCAAATTTTTTTTTTTTGCTGAAATGATGTGATTTCCCGAAAAGAAACCACTTTTTTAGGAAGCTTTGCCTCTAAAAGTAAAATAATTCCACTGACCTGGAGCATTACAGCATTATGTACATTATACAGACTAAACTCGTTTTTATCAACGATGGCAGACAGCCCCTTGTATCTTTTCTTATAAGGGTAATAATACTAAAAGGTTGCTGACGAAGAGTTTTTTATAGTTTATAAAATACCTTTTGCTTTTTGGTGGCCTTTGCATATCTATTTATCTATCTTTTTACTGAAACACAGCTCCCTATAACCTTTGCATATTAACATGGGTGAATTCGAAGACCATGTGTCATTCCAGGTTTGCACTTTGCTTGCGAAGTTCCAGGTTTCAGCAGCAAGTGACATCCACAGACCAATAGTAGTATAAAATAAATTCAACGGATTTCGAAAAAAGTAGTTGTTGAGCATACGTCAAATAACCTTTGAATAACGCCAAGCTTCCCTTCGTGTTTCTCCTGATTTGCAAAAATTATGAAAACGACGGTGAGTGCTTCAAGCAATCGTTATAAATTTTGATTTAAGTTTTGAAGTATAAATTAAAAACTATTCCTCCAGTAAGAAGAGCATTTGACCAAACAAAACTGGGTGTATATATACAACTTAAAATTCAAGTGCTCTTACTGTCTACTGTTCTTAGACGATCTCCTTCGCGTTGATTCTCCTCACATCGACCGTGACAGCCCAGTTCCGGCGAAGCGGAAGAAATTACGATGACGACGACAGACAACGAAGACCGGATTTTCTGGATAGAATTAATGCTTTAAACGACCGCTATGGACTGGTCGTTTGGGGACTCTACACCGGAGCTCAATATCTGGGATCCTCTGGGCTTCTCCCCGCTGTGGGCGCGCTTAAACTTGCTCAAGGAGCGAGCCGTGGTGTTGGAATCAGCCGAGCTTTCAGAAGTTCTGCCGGAGTGGCTGCAAGAGGAGCTCGAAGAGGATTTTCACTTTTCGGGTAAATAAAATGGCTACGTGCGACAACTGTCAATTTCGTGTCCCAACGCAGCCATGGACTAGTTGTACATATATGTATATAAATAATAGGACAAAAGACTTGACTATTGAAAAGACACCAGGTTGATATTATTATGTACAAATATTACTCACCGATTGAGCATGCAGCATGCGGTGAATATGAAAAAAAGGTTTTCAAAGATGAATAAACTAATAACGTTATAATTGAAGTGTAACTCAATTTTCAATTAATTGTACTGGATGCAGAGCACAAATCAATTAGTTTAAAGTTCCTAAAACATTTCAAATAATCCTATCTTACACTTACACCACCAGGAGTGCGAGGACGTGAAATAAATTGTCGAGAGCTCCGTCTCAATCGGGAGCAGAAATATCAAATCCCAATTTATTTTAAGTCGTATCAAACCAAACAACCAACACAATAAGAAAATTGTAGTCTTTGTAGCTTTAGGCATTATTATTCATTGTATGAATTTGCGGCACAAGTTTCACCTTTGTTGCTTACAACTACTAACTGGCTGACCTTACGTATTGTCTTGTAAGAGACTACTATTAGGAGAAACCCCTGCATTAATCCGACTTTCAAAGCTTCGTTGCCGCATGTACATGTCGTAGTACAAGCCTTTTTGGAACAAAAGCTCATCATCAGTTCCCATCTCAACTACGGCTCCCTTATCCATGACGACAATGGTATCAGCATTCCGGACAGGGGCGACACGCTCGGATGTTACTAGAAAAGTTCTTCCAGCCTTTAAATCCATAATCGCTTGAAGGAGAAGTGTGGTATTTTCGTCATCCACAGAGACTGTAGCCTGATCGATTATCACAAACTTGGAGTTTCTTACTGCTGCTCTTGCCACTGCAATTCTCTGTTTGAGAGCATAGGTGGCGGAATTGGTGGGCAAATCTTCTAGCTTAGTTTGATATTTCTACAAATGCATAAAAATGACGAAACTTCTATAAGCACGAGATTTTGTAGCCACTAATGTCGGAATTGATGGCATAGGATATATTTTGCACATTTTATTCCAGAGCTCACCCGATTCAGCTTAATGACTACATCATGGATTCTGGCTAGTTTGGCGGCCTCGACGATTTCCAAAAATCGCACTTTTCTCGTATTATCACCATAGGCTATGTTCTCCGCGATAGAGAGGCTGGGAAAAAGATCTGGATCCTGCTCAACCACAGCTACTGAATTCAGTAGACTAGAATCATCTACTTCATCATATTCCCAGTCTTCAATGAACTATGTATTTAAACAAAACCAAGAAAAATCATTTATCTAATACATACATTACAATACATACAGGCACCAGGCACTACCTAATACCACGGAAAGCTAGCTACACGAAAATCCGTGAAAACGTAATCCTTTCTTCTCAAATGAGGTTTTACATTGAGGATCAATGGATAAAGTTGTTTTAGATTACCAAGCTCCCTTCAGTTGGAGTGTAGAGTCTCAAAATGATTCCTACAAGAGTAGTCTTGCCAGCTAGTTTGGGTCCTACGATGGCCACAAAGCTCTCACTAACAATCTCAAAGCTCACACTCTTCAAAATGAGCACATCCGGGGCAGATGGGTATGCAAATTTGATGTTCTCAAGACGTAAACCTGGAGCCCGTATTAAAGGCCCTAGGGCAAGTGAGTGCTGCAGTAGCAATACATCAGGTTATCATGTAAGCATAGGTTCAGTAGGTTGGATATTTGATTCTGTTCAGAAATGAGAAAAAAATCCCAGAGTTTAATATGAAAGTGAAGGAATGCGGAGTAAACCCACCCTTCGTCGTGCTTTTACACGTTTACATTTGGAGTACGCCTCAGCTTCTACCATGATGGCCGCGGCCTCAACCGTGTGTTTAGATGGCGGTACTGTGGCCAGCGCTTGTCCCATTGATACACATCCATACAGAAGTATGTACACAATGCTGCATGTAAGACCATTTTTTTTATACATTAATGAGTATACATACATATACTAACACTTAATGTACATACCTAGTACGTAAAACTGCCCATATATATGGTTATTGATAAAAGTATACTCAAAGAATGCCCGACATACAGAGTTATGTATACATATATCTATAGTGAAACAACGAGCCAAAAAATTCCATCGGCCTGCAAATTATATAGACCAATTAATACAAGCTGAAAGAGATAGTAAGTAGCTATTTTTTTAAGTAGTATTTTTCCAATTTTCCCGACCTAGAACTCATGTCTGAATGTTTCAGTCGATAGCCCCGCGCCAGAAAAAACATGTAAATCTTATTTTGACGGTCTCAACGGTCACCAAACCGTTTTGCCGTTTGCACATCGGCTATTACATCTACTTTCTTGAAATTCGGTCAGAACACGTATGCCGGAATTATCTCGGAAGGTTCTTTTTTCTTACTTTTCGCCTCCGCTCGCCGGAAATACGCAAAAAACCATGTTATTTGCGCCGTTTCGACTGGAGAAAATCCAATAATGGTTTGATTTCAATGAAATTTGGTTGAAATATGCACAATATCAGTATCTACAATGGTGTTGTTTACTTTGTCGATTTTTGCCTCCGTCCGCCGGATATACGCAATAATCGTGTTAGTTGTGCCGTTGCTGTTGGCGAAACCAAATTTTTGATTTGAACGATATTTGAGTTAAGTATGCGAGATACCAGCATCTACAATAATTTTTTTTTACTTTTCTCCTCCGTTCGCCGGAAATATGCAAACAACCACTTTATTTTTGCCGTTGTCGGTGTCGGTAGCATCAAGCCAATAATGATTTGAATTAAATGAAATTTTATTTGAAGAATGCTGAATAGGTAAATGGTACCGGTATCAACAATCACCTTTTTTTTACTTTTTTAATTTACGCTTCCGTTAGACGAACATTTTTCGCCGTTTCCGCTTGCGTAGGCCAATAGTTATATCATTTCAACGATTTTTTTGCATATTTTCGGCAGAGGTGATGCGAAAACCGAACAACCAAAAAATTCTATAGTAGACACTGGACTTCACATAGTTCAACTACATTTCATTCAAATCCATTAATTAGGCCGTTTTGCCAGCGGAAAGGTCGAAAATAACACTGTGTTAGCGATGTATAATAATCCAGTCGACAATACACAGTTTTCTGCATATTTCTGGCGAACAGACGCAAAAATCAACAAAGTAAACAACACAATTGTAGATACTGATATTTCGCATATTTCAACCAAATTTCATTAAAATCAAACCATTATTGGGTTTTTGCCAGCCGAAACGGCGCAAATAACATGGTTTTTTGTGTATTTCCGGCGAACGGAGGCGAAAATCGAAAAAGTAAAAAAAAACCTTCCTCCGGCATACATGTTCTGACCGAATTTCAAGAAAGTAGAAGTAATAGCCGAAGTGCAAACGGCGAAACGGTTTGGTGACCGTTGAGGCCGTCAAAATAAGATTTACATGTTTTTTCTGTCGCGGGGCTATCGGATGACGGGAGTTTGGCCGAAAAATTCAGACATGAGTTCTAGGCCGGGAGAATTGGAAAATAGCCACTTAGTGTGTACATTTGCAAAGTAAACGCTAATTTATGTACAAGGTCAAGTGGCATACATTTGAGTGTTCCTCTACATATCTATTCCACCAGCTCCTTCCGCTAAAATAAGAATATGACCCGTAGAAAACGCTACATTTGGTTTACCTTAAACAACCTCGATAATCTTCTGCGTTGACGGTGCCACCATGAAGTATGGTTATCCACCATGATCCGCAAGCTAAGTAAAATGAGGCCATTGAAATCCCTTGTATTAAGCTTCTGCCCAGTGCAATCAACACGAGCACCCTAAGTGAGTAAAACAATCGTTAATCAAGTGGACGAACAAATGCAAGCGAGTCAACCAATTCACTCGCAGGATGTTATTTAGTACTCGCCTCATACCGAATTACAACAATCCCACAATTTTAATTTAATTATTCAAGAATTCTCTTACACCGTTTTCCGAGCAGCGGACTTCTCAAATCTGAGTAGCATTTCTTTGGCGATGCCAAGCAGCATAATTTCTTGGTGGCATTTGACGGCGTCTGTGATTAACTGCACATATAGTTAGGATACAGTTTTTGTGCTCACAAAATAAATCAAAGAGATAAATAATCATTGACATGGAGCAACGGTCACCTCATTTGCACGGCTGTATTGGTTCGTTATCACATACTTCAGCTTCGCGCCAACATAGCCGTCCAAATAATTTATAGTAACAACCCCAAAAATGAGAAATAACACAACAAGGTGCATTAAGCCAATGTGTTCTTCTGCAATGTAGATCACATGAAAAGCACCCACTAAAATGGAAATAGATTCTACGTAAACACACGTGGCACCCAAAAAAGCCTGCAAGTGTAAACGTACACAATATCATAATCATAGATTAGACCGAAATTTTTTAAATGTATATATCACTATGGATTTAATCATTATCCAGCTGGCACCATACATATTACAGTAGGTACTAATACTAACATATCATTACCGTATTAACTGACGCCACATCGACAGACAAATGCTCACATAAGTATCCAATGTCATGTTTAGGCTCATCAAACCATTGCATGTCCTGATCCAGCATGCTTGTGAAGAGAGCAACGCGTAGTTTGTTATTTGCCATGTACGAGCCGAAAGCCAAAAACAGTTCCTTGCATAAGAAATATAATCGGTCATAACTGCACTCGATAAGGTGCAGTGTTTCCTCGAAAATGAATGCTAACCCCCCAGAGGAGGGAATAAATTTACATATATTACCGTATGAACGTACTTGAACAGCGGCGGCACCAAAGGCAATCACTGCCACCACCGCCAGAGCACCGTATAAATAATCGTCCACTTTTGTTGTCAACAGGTACATCTGCATTCAGTATTTCAAAACAATTAATGGAAAGTTTTGATTATTCCAAACTATTTAAAGTACTGACAAAGTAAAATAGTCGCGAGAGTCATTACAACACCAATGGTGGCGCAAATAAAGGCGGTTGCTGCGACTACAAAACCAAGAATTGACGAAGTAAAAAACGCGAGTAGCAGGTAAGCCCAAGAATATTTTGCTAATTTCAGAACTCCAACGTGTGTTTCTAATTGGTACTTCTCTTCTAGCTATAGTAAAACAAGAAGATTAAGCACAGGATTCGGTTTAGCTTCACTATACAAAACGCCTAGCTTTTTCAAAATGACGTTGTAGTATTTACCGCCACTTGTAATCGATCACTGTATGCGTTCCAAAAGTTTGCAGAGTCAACCGACGAAATGCTTATGACGTCCGCCGGAGAATTAACCGTGCATCCAAAATAATACTGAAGTTTTCCGTCGCATTCTCCTCTACGAGTACTGGAAGTCGTTCCCAGGCTGAGAATACCACTTGGTCTGGACGAAGATTTTTTATGACTTGCACTTTCCGTTTTTTGTGCCGGTTTCGGGGCTGCTCCTTTCAGAATGGGTTTAAGCGGAGCCATTGTCGCTGCATTATTTTAGAATAACAAAATAAAAATGGATAAATATTATAAATAATAATTAAATAATTGAATATCACTCAAGAGTCGTATAAATGTAAATAATAAATAAAAAATAAATACTAAAAAATACACGTCTTCAAACCTGGCTTCAGCATTCTCTTCTTTACTTCCGATAAAGTTTTTTCCCCCTTTTGTTTATGAGCCTTCACACGCCCTGAAGTGCGACCTTTGCTGGAAGTCTTGCCGTCCTTATGTTTGGATTTATTACCCATAAGTACTTCAGCCAAAGCTACCGAACATATCACATCCGCAAACATTAAATGCTTTTCCTTACGACACATAATCACAGTAAATACAATACATACAGTATACTACTGTTTGGGGAACTCACGAGTTGGCTTCCCCTCCGCAGTTTTTTGTCCAGAAGGAATGACGGCGAATCCTACAGACGTTAAATTGGAGACGGTGAAAACTCGTTTCTTTACTGTTTTTCTAATTCATCATCATTAAAGACCACTTACTTTACCTGGTGAGTCAGGACTTGGTAGAATTTTGCTGCGCAAATCTAGAAAGGAAATAGAAATAAAGATCATTTAATTACCAAAACATCGGACAAAATTCATACAAGACACAATTACAACTGGTCCTAACCTCTGTCACGCAAAAGGGAGCTTCGGACTACGTGCTCTGTGTAAGTATCCACTAGAAAAAAGAAAAACAAAGCACCAAACATGAAACGTAAACGTGCATGTATACAAATGCGTAAACTATACGCATAGACTTACTCCCCGGCTTTTTTTTACAAAATGTGTTAGATAGTAGTTACTACTTTACCTTGATCAAAATCATAATTAACAAAACGGTAAAAGCCTCCGATAATTCTTGGTTGGGTGGGCTTTCGTTGATTGCTGAAATCATGTCTCTGGAAATAGTCATTACGTAATATCATAATCAAAACATATGGCAACTGCAATTTGTAGTGTCATGCAACTGCCGATTGTAGGTTACACTGAAGGGGTTGAATTGTTGAATACAAGGAAACGCTGTGATTAGAATTCTATAGACGCTTAAGGGAATGCAGTATTCCTAATTGCAAACTATGATTGGCTGGTATACCAGCGTACATTTATACGAAAAAAGTCTCACCAATAAAACCGAATCTGTCGCCAGTGGGTTGTGAAGAAGCTCTTCAAAATCCACTTGGTTTTCTGAATCGTGAAAATCATGCATTCGTTTGATAGATTCCGCGAACTTGTAGAATGCAAGCTGGGATTCAGATTTCGGCTTCCCCTCATCTGACAAGCACAAATCTTCATTGTAATATCGCAAAAATGTACAGGTTTTTCACCGAAAACTATTCACATTGGTATCGATTTTGGTTTTTAGTTAGAATCACTCACTAAATACAAAATGATTTCTGCTCGCAGCAACAAAGTCTTTCGAAAAGTAGCCAGGATCACTGGATAACTGCTTGAATGTACCCCGCTGAACTATCTGTGTCGGTTCCAAACAAGGTTATAGTAAAAAGTATACGAGAGCAATACTTTTTTAACGGAC
Organism: Disparrhopalites patrizii; assembly: GCA_034698585.1. Lineage (NCBI taxonomy): Eukaryota > Metazoa > Arthropoda > Collembola > Symphypleona > Sminthuridae > Disparrhopalites > Disparrhopalites patrizii. The sequence goes on from JAQGBT010000011.1 coordinate 26,219, forward strand.
ATATTAGTACGTATTATTCGAAGAAATCCATCAAAGTTAATTCCATCAAAGAACCATGCGATTTTCTCCCCCTTTATGTAAATAAAGGGGGAAGAAAATAAGATAGAAATCATGTGGAGGAAACTTGAATCTGTTTCGGAACGCATATATCGATTGCAAGCTGCAAAATAGGCAATAATGACAGAACATTTTAGCAATGCAGCTCGCTATAAACGATTTTGGTGGATATACATACAGCAAAAGTCCGTCCTAATAAGCACATCTTTTATTTTAGTTTTTTCCTATTTTTCCCAGATGTGTTTTGGTTTGACTGGTCACAGCAGATTCCAGTCACCTTTGGCATGCTTTATATCGAAGAAATAAACAACAAATGACTTACGCGTCCATCCCTAAAAACGAAGATTGAATCGCATGCCTGTAACACGACAGGATTAACTTTGGAGCAGGTCAGCACAATAGTAGATGAATCCTTCTGTGCGGCAAGTGTCGTGACAATCGCAGTCACATCTTCCACTGATAAGTCATCAAAAAAATCATCCAGGAATATAAAGCGACGATCTTGTAAGATTGCTCTTGCGAGTAGAATCTTCTTGGTTAATTTCATGGATAGTGAAACCCTAGAATTTAATCCTACGACGGTTTTCAACCCCTAGGCAAAACACATAGCAAATAAATGAACCTAAGGAGCATCGTCACATTTTCTAAAAGTCAACCATTATCTCTCACCTTAGGCAACGCCAACAACTCTTCTAAAACATTGGCTTTTCTACACGCTGCAAGAATTTCTTCTTCAGAGTATGCTTTCAAGCCACATACGTTTTCTTCGATGGTAGCGTTTAGCAGGGAGGGTTGCTGAGAGACCACACTAAACTGAGCACGGAGCCACTGGATATTTAATTTGCTAACGTCGATGTCATCAACCATAACCTGCATATAATATTTAAATACGTTTTTACAAATAGACTCGGGAACAAAGTTAGTAAGAAACAGGAGAACCAAAAACAAGCGCAATATTCATTCAAAATGTTGCGAAACTATTTAAAACATCTTGTACGAAGACTTCTAGTCGTGTAAGAAATACGCATGCGTATAGCGCTAATAAACTAAATAGTATCCATTTTGTTCAGACACTTAATAATAAGCCACTAAATACGCCGAAGAGAAAGCCATGGTTTTGATCTTACAGTGCCCCGGCAAGTTTCGTACAGGCGTGTGAAGAGATTCAGAGCTGCTGTTTTCCCACTTCTCGTTAGCCCCGCAAAGGCGACCATCATACAGGGTTCTACGACTACGTTCACATTTCTTAACACCCGTTTTTTGTCCTTCAGGGGAAAGTTAAAAGAAACTTTGTCCAGAGACAGCTTCCCCACCGCTTTCATCTTTGACATCAAGGAGTCTTCTTCCGCTGATAAGTTATCTATGTAAGACTTCCTGAAAAATAAAGCAATGGCGGTTAGCTTAGACTGAGAACAGCTCTGATCGAAGTCTATAGTTACCACTTGCATCAGCCTATAAAACATTAAAACAGTTACCAATCCAGGCAGAAATAAATTTCAGCAGCTGAGTACTGCGCTTTCTTCAATTTTGACGAAAGTAGCGGAAGGTATGATAAATAATGGCAGGTGGATACCAAGTAAAGTAGTACCTTGAACGTAGAAAAACGGCGACAAAAAAGTGAAAATGTTTTAGAAAAATTTGTAAGCCTTCGGTTAGTTTCTCACAGTTTCTTGGACTATGTAAAAGTCTTGACCCAACCATGACATGTGAGCATCTTCTCGCTTCTTAACAGTTTCGTTCATTCCATTCACATCTTGCAGATCTTGCAACGTAATGCTTATTCGTACCAGAATGACGTACGATACTATCGGAATGAACCAGGCAAGGCCGGACCATAAACTGGTCAATATGAAGTTTTTGTTCAAAAAAAATGGTGGGATTAGCGATGCCTTATAAGCAGAGACAGCTTTAGAGGTACCGAAAAATAATTTGACTGTCTTGATCTTCGACAACACTTCCGCCGCCACACTGGTCGACAGCTTGCACGTTTCCCATTCACTTTCTTTCAGATTCTCATCTGCTCTGGATTTTAAGTAGACCACTGCAGTGTAGAGCGGAACCAAGAAGCATGCGATAAGTGCGATGGTCCACTGGATAATAAACGATATGAGAATCATACACACGGCCGACACATACACGAAAATAAGTCTTGGTAGCACATCACCAATTGCCGTGCGGATGTTCGATGTGTCACTAACAAAAAGTCACATGTGTCAAATTATTAACAAATTGACATACTCCAACTCGAATGACCAATTTGATTCACCCGAGAAGAATGGTATTTGGCAACATAAAAGAGGAGAAGAGGACATAAATATTTTGAAAATAACATTCAAAAATGTATTGCACTCACTGGTTTACACGACGAGTCAAATCCCTGTCAACAAAGCTATCGAACCAACACATATTTTTCCTCAACAGAGACTCCATGTACTTCTTTCTTAAACGGGTCGTCTGAATAACAACAATCAAGCAAAACAACAACAGATTGAAAACTCATACGGATAAAATCAAAATTACTGTAGACATTAATTTGATTTGTAAAAAATATCAAGGATTTAAAAGTATAGCCACGTCCTCACATTTTTCATTTAACTATTGAGCCGTACTCTATCACCGTATCTACAGTAATTACGCACATATGTGACACTAGATCGCCTAACTACTACCCAATGAATGCGAAATCCCGATTGTAAGTAAAAACTAACTGCAGCATTGCCTCTGAACGTACCTGTCTGATGCTTGTGATGTGGAAGCACGAAGTGTAAATAAACGTGCTTGCTGCCAGGCCAAGTGCTACTTCTATCACCCAGCCATGCCCTCGCGAGGATTTAAGCCTATAAACACAATTGGAGTGAAAATGCTCAACATCAACCATTTCACTTATTTAGAGAAGAAAGAGCATACAGAACGAAATTACCCTGGAATACCTGCCCGACAACTTTTGTAAGTTATATTTCCAATCAAAGTAAGTGAAGCTAACGTGGCTTGACTTTTCTTCACATCACTTAATTAATATCACTGATCAAATAGTATGATCGAAAACAATGTCCTAGAGGCTGCATATCATAATCTAATAATGTATATAAGTCAGCTGATAACTTAAAGAACGGCGGGCAGACACCAAGAATGCTTATCAGAAGTTGAATGACACTCAACCGTAATTTGTGTCCGTATTTCAGATGACCTAATTCGATGCCGAACCTGTAAGAACGAAAACCGTAGAATGAGTTTAAGACTTTTATAATACATAATATAACATTGTACTACATATGTATGTACATCTACCATCACATTTCGATTTCCCCCACGAAAAATAGACGACGTTGGAACCAAATTCTTTGACGAAACAAGTACGTATGTGTATGTATACGTATAGTACTTGCATAGGAATGATTCGGTCTTATAATAAACTATTCACATGTACAAAAACAACTTTGATTGCTCACAAGTAAATGCATGCAGCTAGGCATATGGCAGCAATGAAACAAAATACACATCCGAATGCCATTAGAAATCGATCACTTATCGTGGCACATCGAAACAGTTTCTTGAAGGATACTTTACGAGCCCTGAGAGCAGCAGAAAGAATTTCGAAGGTTTCGTGATCATGGCACGGGTCCTGTCTGTACAACAAAAGTAAACGTTAACATTACATAAATTAAATCTCTAATAAAATAGCTTACTCCAACAAATCAGGGACAAACACATATGTACTTCCAGTGGGAATAGCACTTGTGTGCGGATATTTGGTTGAATATAATCAACATTAATTGCAGTTGTTTATCTTGCAAACTTGCATCCACAATCTATCGTGATTTTCCGGATAGGAATCCTCATCAAAAATGTATACAAAAGGGAGAAGCCCATAAACTGTGGCTGTGGGCTTCTCCCTTTTCTTGTATACATTTTTTTATGGCCCACAGAAAATTAAACCTCACAACTTCGCAAAAATAGGTGTCAACAAATTAATCGGATGTGACAGAAAAAGAATAGTAAAGAAAAGCAATATAAATACACATAAGTATTCCAAGGCTACCTTTCTTTAATTTTAAGAGAATCTCCTCTTGATCCATTTACTGTGATGCTGCTAGTTTTGCTGATTTTGGACGCCATGGACGTAAACGCCAGGGACTTTCGGATGGCGTTGTAGCAACGTCTGAAACCTGCAACTTATATGATTAAAGTGTCGATGAAGGACTGAAGATGTTGAAATTTAACATGGCCTTCTTCAGCCACGTTCACATTGATTCCCTTGATTGCGGGCGTGAAGAGGTTGCTGCGGTTTGAAGGAAAACTAACACATGCGCAGCTGATGAGCTAATTCTCCAATTCACCCGTCACAGCTGCTCAAAATCAAATAAAGTTATTCCAAAAAGACTATTAAACTTATTAAGACTATTAAAAGGACCTAGTACTAACGGTAAGAACTAAGAAGTCCAGGTCCAGTTGTTTTTTGCTCTGAAAATCCATAATTTTAACGGTCTTCGTCTTACCTGTCCTTATTTTTCCATGCGTTTGGTTTTATGGCCGTATAATATGGCATCGTGTATCATAGCAAGAGCGATCAGATACCCACGGGACTCATATGGCATCATGTGATGTCTGATGTCTCTTTCCCCATCCAAAATCAACCTTCGGAGCCGGGCTATCTCCCGGAAATTACTTCCTTATACATATATTCCATCCGTTTCTTAATTTCCGATTTCCGATGTAGGTAGTAAGTATGTAGATGTAGAGAAACGAATCCAGAATCCACTAATGATCTAATTATTTTTTAAATGAAATTATTTTGTAGGTTAATCAGGTTAATATTAACCTGTGTGTACGTCTGTCGGTCTGTCTGTAGTCGGTGTTAATTGTTAGTTAATACCTTTATTTTATGTGTACTTCCTTTTTCTGTAAACTCTGTAGTGTGTGTAACTGTAAACCCTGAAATTCTAAAAACACCAAATAATCATAATAGGAAATAGGAACTAGGAACTACTCAACGCGCACAACACGCCGCAAAGAAATGTTTATACATACGTACTAGTCTACTATATATGCACGTATAACTAGCGGTAGTAAGTTAGTAAGTTATAATTAATAGGAAATTATAGTAGATCCGCGCTAAGTCATAGATCATAGATTGTCTGCTGCTTAAAAAAGTATGCAATAATGCAACGAAAATATGTTTACTTATTAGGAACCGCTCCGCGCCGAGACCGCGTCGCTGGTTGCCTCGTTACCAATTGTTTATTATTAACTCATTGATGATGGGTGCAGAACTCGGAAGAAGTGTGATACTAACTACAACTACGAACCATTACATTAGCATTTAGCAGACAATACTGTTTCGAAGAATTGTAAGTACATAATATGAATTTATTCGAAAACTATTGAAGATTTCAAGAACGACAACAAGTACATAAGTAGACGGAATTGTCTGGAACGAGGTACGATTTACATGAGCTTGCCTGGCAATACACAATAACCATACCAGGGCAAAATTTACTTTACGCACCGCTCTAGCTTTTCGGGTTCGGGATAGATTATTTAGTTTTTAGTGTGGAAATGGGAATATGTATGAATAGTAAGTACATGGTTTGCGTAACTCAGGTTAGACTATGGTCGAATATAATTTTGGTTAGTAATGACATAGCACGCAGAATTGCGTCCAATTTCAGTTATGATATAATTGTAGCGAAATCCTTTTAGAGTGTTGATGTAATCCTTCCATCCTTCCGAATAAACCCAATTGTCTAGGTCACGCTGAATCCAAAGTACTCCAGGCACTCCTGTTCGTCGAATTTCTCCAATCTGCGACGCGCAATAATGTTGGATGACTTCATTCTCATTTCTTGTTATTTGCGCTGAAATCAATCCACGCAAATAGTCATTGATGAGCATGATGCCCACTCGCTCCTGCTTACCACCTTTTCCCTTGTCGCTAACGGGCAAGAAATCCCAGGCTATTTTTTGGGTCTTCGGATTCAGAGACATCCCCGCCTAATCACAATTATCTAACCGCTCAATTCCCACATACGGTTTTGAAATCTAGCATTTCATAGCAACCTTACCGGAGCATGGAGAAAATTTGGATAAACGATCAGGATTAGACGCGATTCGGGTAGCGACAGCTGGGGTACTCGGTGTCTTGTTTTCCCTTCTTTTTGCCAAATTTCTACGGTCACTCCGTAAATAGCTACATATACGTCTGCGGGGTAGGGGTCAATCATACTTTGGGTAAATACAGCCCACTTGTATATCTGGTGAAGACCACAAAATTTCAATTACTCAAACAAGAATAGACATGATATACGCAACTGAATATCCAAAGTGAAAAATTTACTTTTTTTCTGTCCTTGCGAATGAGATCGTCGGATTTAATCACTCTGATTCGTCGGAGTAAAGCACAGGCAAATGAAGAGCATATGGATGCAGTAAGACCTAGACCAGCCTCTACTGGTATGTCCGTGCTGAATGTAATCTCCATAGCTTTGTCAATCCAAAAAGCAGAAAACGTCGTCACTAGTGCCTCCAACACTTTTCTGAGCATACCAAGAGAAAAGCCTGGAATTTCATGCCATGTCAGGTTCAGGCGTCCTACAAATTCTTCCACTTCATTAATCTGAGAAGAGCTCATACGCTTATGTAGACGCTTCTCAATGATGGAGAAAGATCGATTCCCGAATAATTGCTGTCGGAGTTTCTCAATATTTTCAAGGGGAATCCAAACGTTAAGGTTAAAAAATGGAAGATGAAAAACAACCTCATGCAATTCCTTGGGAAGGAAGGTCACCTTACATTCCGTGGTCAAATCTACGCTCGTAGACCTTCCAGATTCCACCTTTACATCGAAGCCCATTTCTACTGGCGATGGAGAAGGCTCTGGGTTTAGAAATATTCTTCCAAAAGCATTGGCTGTGATAATCCGGGTCTTTTCGCGGTAAAATGTGGAGAACAAGGACGAGGATTCTGCCATAATTAAAATTTTCTAATATCAATCTCTAACCAAATGAATACTTCTGCCCTCGGTAAAATGCTCCTTTCGTGCTGAGGAAATTTGTAGAAACTACTAAGGGAAATATTGAAATTGAAAAAGAATTAGCAGATGTGTTATTGTTAGAATTTGACTGCTGCAATTGAACCTAAGAAATTCGTTGTGGAATCACTGCTATTAGAACGGCTTTAAAAATGAGATTGCTCCGCGAAGTTGTCGTCACTTTATATACCTTTGAAAGAAGTCGCTTACATCATTGTTCACTAGCAGCATAAGGAATCCGAGGATATTTCTAACTTTCATTTTTCCCGTTTTTATTCGAGCTTTATCGGAAGCATAAATTACTACATCCGCGCAATCACTTGTTAATGGGTTGGAATTGAATGTTGAAATCATTTATAAATATGAACATAAAGCACCTCGCCGGTACATACCATTAATAACTTTAACTTGTGCAATAAGGTGGGAAACAAGAAAGCATACACTCGAGAAAGAGCTCCGCCATTTCATGAGAACTTTAGCCAGCTGGATAAATTAATTTTTGTGGTGATGAAAGCAAAGTCATAAAAATTTTAATGTCTTGATACGTAAGCTCATAGTTTGTCTCGGCAAACATGTAAAATAGACAGGATTCGTGTGAAATTAGGAGGGGTGGAAAAGCGTATACAAAGTGCACATATGCAACGTTTTCCGCATGTAATTATTTATGGCCAAATGCTGTATCAAAACACGCCAATATCGTAAAATCTCATTCTTTACAGGTCTCCAGGCACACATTCTGCTCCATTACTTACAGGTAGATTTATGAATTTTATACACCTTCTTAGACAGATGTTTTCGTATCTTCATATTTTTGGCAAACTCAAAATTCCTTGCGAATGGTCCCTTCCCTGTCCTTCTAATTGATTATGTATCTTGTGGATGCTCCATTAATGATATAACCCGGGTCAATACGTTTTATCAGCCGAAACAAATTTTTGAAAAATTCTAAATTTATTTTGAAGTGAAGTGATTTGCAGTAATGGTTTTATTTACTACCATATAACCAAAGGAATAGCTGGGAAGAAGAAAAAGAATTGATCGAAGGCTGATGTAAGTAATTACCGCCAGCAAATATAGGTAAATGTGTACAAGTGAACAAATTTCAGAGATTGCACAATAACATACAAGTACAAAATACAGATCGTTTACACTTAAACGGAAGTGTATTAATACTAGCTTCGTTCCAAATGATTTGCACTATTTTTAAAATAATGTCTTCGGTCGTACTTGAATCCAAGCATCTACTTGCGGGATAGCCAGCACAGCTTTCCTTTGTTTGACTAATGCCGGGTAGTTGGACAGCAAATTTTCATCCAAGATTGATGTCCAAATGAAGGTAGTGTGGGCCAAGAACAGATCTCCGTAAGTCAACTTATCCCCAGTGATATAATTTCCCTCCGAGCTACTCACAATAGCCTCAATTTGTTTGAGAAAGAGAGGTAATTTTTCCGCCACTAAGTCCGCCTTGATCGTCTCCTTCTTTTCCGGGTCTTTTTCCAGAAGCCAAGTACGGAAGGCTGGAGAAAAGGTATAAGGAAATGCATATATAAATACATTGTATTGCAGGAAAGTATGCAGGAGACAGAGCTAAGCAACAGTTTTTCATATTTTAATGGCACAGCCATATTTCCCTTTATTTTTCTTGTAACAACAACAATAGTAGAGTGATTCCCAGTTCTCTAACCTGCTCCGGCATCACTAAGAATATCCGTGACTTGGTCCACTCTCAGCCTCAGGAGATCATCGTCCACATCCAAACCGTACTTGCGGGCCAGATATCTGGCGATTGCCTTGGACTGCGTGTACACCTCCCCGTCAATTTCCAACAATGGAAGCTGCTCTGTAGGGAAGCCTGCGCAATAAAGAACGATCTATTGTATTCAATCCCTTGTAAAAGTTATAACCAAGATGAAAGGCACAAAAAGCAAGAAATACCATGAACATTTCATACGGAAGGGAAGAAATTAAATACTTGTAAAACTCGACTGATTTGCATTTCGGTTTGTTCTGTGCCATGTTCTATAATTGGCATTTCGTTCTAATGTCTATTAATAGTATTAATTAATATATTGTATTGTGAGAATGAGAAAACTTACGTCCACTCTTTTTCAGGCCCTCCCAATCTTCCAGTTCTATTCTCTCGTCTTCGAATTCCACGCCAGCAATCTTAAAAATCCACCGGATGGGCTCAGCCAACGCTCCCAAATTAAAGTACGTCAATTTATACTGTGACATTTTGCACGCTTGCTGTTCTCGGATAGCTCCACCAAGGTGATTATGATATTTTGTCTATGTATATGTATTCAAAGCGGAGAGAGTTGGCAAGCAAACCTTGGGAAGAGCGATAAATTTGAGCCAAGCGCAGGACGGCGGAGACGATGGTGATCCAGAGGTTGGAGAATGTCTGCCTCAACAACTATGCTTTCTTCCGAGCTCTGGTCAAGCGTTTCACGTTCCTCACGTCTCTCAACTCAAGGCGAAATATTTATTGTTTCAGCGAGCCAAAAAGCAGAGTGAAGCCTTTCCTCATTCCTTTGCCTCCAGTAGTGTGCCAGAGAGTTATCAGGAGAGTCAGTTAGGGAGGAATTCCATGCTAGCTACATTTTTCTGGGGTGAAACTCAGTGCATACGCCTGCTAAAGCCTCCTCAAGTGTCCATGGAAATCAATGCACTTGCTACACGGCATGCACATGCATGGATAAAATTGCTTTAGCCTTGAGTAGAGTCAGTCCAAAAACCACAACTTGTGCTTATTATTCCTTTTTTTGTGCTTTTTCGAAAGTATCATCAGCGTACACCCCCTCATTAATTCTCTCCACTTCTCTCCTTCCCCCCTCCTTTATCACATTTATCATCCCTTTCTATTCCCCCTTTTCAGTTCCTCATCTCCTTCCTTCAGTCCGTGTCTTTCAGTCTCCTTCTTTTCATCCTTTTCATCATTTCTATCATCTCAGTTCCACTCAGCTAATTCTCTTCCGCTTCTTTCTTCATTCTCTTCCCAAGTTTTTGTCCCATTTTGTTCTCCGTGTGCTCATTTTTTCCTCTTCGATTATTTTCTCTCCTCTTTGCGCATTTTTTCCTCTTCGATTATTTTCTCTCCTCTTTGCCTGTTTGCTTCTGATTTCCTTCTCTTCCCTGTCTCTTTTCGCCGTTGTCTCTTTTGTGGCCTGTCAAATCCCTGCTCTTCTCCACGCCTTCTTCTACTACTTTTCGCCTATGATCATGCCCATTTTGTACATTCTTTGAATTTCTTTTTCTCATTTTTTTTATTCATACTGAATAATGGCTTCTTTTCGTATCACATTACGTAAGTAATACGAGGTGTAAATATGAATCATTTTACATTCCCCGTAATATCATTGGTTTTCTCCTATTCACTCAACCCTGCAACTGCAACCAAAAAAAGTTGAGCACGCCAAGCGTTGACTGGTAAAATGTACCATTAATGCATCGCCTGCCAAACAGAATGTTTAATAAACATTGTGAACCTTCAATCGAAAAAAAAATCCGAGTATGTATACATATATGTATACATACGTACTTACACAAGAATAGTACGTAATAGCAATGATGTTGTTTAATATCTATGTGGTGTGCTCCCACTGTAGCATTTTTAAAGTTAGAGCTTTACAATACGTGTTGTTTTTTGTTTGAATACTGTAATCTGTAATGCATCCATGAGGGGAGTAAAATTCTGATTCCTTAGCTTGTAGAATTTCCAAGGGGTTTATTTAAGTAGGAAGCACTTACTGCCTTTTACCAAAAGTAAACCTCTCCATTTCCCTGGACGCTAATGTATACAAATTACATATGTAATACCGTATAATGCATAATACGTCCAATAGATAGTGCATAAACATAAATGACGTGGATGTGAGTGTAATGAAAGCGTCAAAAGAAATTTGAAGGGACACATGCACATATTATGTACTCAAAAGTATTTCTGTTTATTAGATACTGACACTTCGCAGACTCACTCATTTAAGTTATTAATAAGGACTAAAGATATCCTGAGAAAAGTGGAGCTTGATAGTGGGAACAATGACAGTGACTCTGGGAAGCATCTCCATGTCTAGACACTCATTCACTTTTATTTAACCCCTCAATTACAAGCTCAATGGAGGGATGTTTTCTAATAAATTGATGCATGGAAGACTTCCTGTGAGGAAGGGTGGTCTCATCTGGCTAATTATGTATGCAGTATACATCATAGTTAAAAACTCACCACGAGTAATACTAGAGTATCTATATTCATCTCTTCAGATAATTACGAGGCTAGCAAAGGCCTGACCAGGAACTTTTGCCCGGACCTGACATGACCTGTCTAGAAATTCCTAAAATAAGGGAATAATCTACCATCCTATTTAAATATGATCGTCTCTATCTCTTCATCTCTTTCTCTCCAACCATTTCTCTTTCGTTCTTAAGCTCTTCCGGCTTCTCTTTCTCTCCCTCGATCTCCCTCCGTCTCTCCAGGCTTTGGGTTACTCATCCATCATCTGTCCTTGTTTTACTTATTCTTTTTCTCCATCTCCCATGTCTCCTGCTCCGTTTTTGTCTTTTAATACCGGATGCAGAATTTTATAAAGGATTATGAGCTCAATGTGGATTACGGTCACTTTCGTGGTTCCCACCTGAATAACAGTTACTTGTCCACAATTTAAAAGTCTTAAACTTCGGGATTTAGTAATTATCACCTTTCTCTACTCCGCTTAAAGGACGTGCAGAATAGAAACTTGTTTTGACATAGATTGTAATGGTGAATGTAGCGAAAATGTCATCGTAATATCATTAAGGAGGAAAAATTATCAAGAACGGCGTCCAAATTGAGGAGTTTGCAGAAATGGTGAGGATTTTGCTGTGAATGTACCAATTCAGAGCGTTACAGGTTTTTTTTTCTCGGAAATCTTATTTCATTATTTTTTGAGTAAGTTTTGATGAGGCAGGCTGAGAGCCGGTACGTCTGGGCGAGGCACTGCCAGAGTATTACCTCACAGTGGGAGAGTGAGGAAAGTAGGAATTGATTTATTCTGCCGTTTCGAAATTATATTTAGTTATTTAGTCAAGACATTGCTGCAGATGTACTTATATGTGGGAAGTCTGGGAGTTTCACGCACCCATTAATAGAGTTGACTTGGTAAAGCAACTATTTATAGAAGAGGGGAAGAGAGGAAGTTGTCCAGCTTCGTATGTACTTTATTTATCTTCCAATGTGACTTATTAAGCAAGTATAAAGTAATGCCCCTCCGAAGAAAGCTAAGCTATGTTATACTGAATTCTCATGAAGGGAATGAATGCCGGCTGAAAAAAAAACAACACAAAATGTATGTTTTAGTAATTGGTCAACTTCCTGGAGCTACAGTCACAGTCCCAGAAGGAAACTTCATTGCAAGAAGTGGGCCCAACAAAGAATGACAACAAAACATGTTTCCAGCATTCCGCTGAATTCATGAAATGAAAATTATATACATACATTGGATGTAGTGTACATACAAACACATAGTAGAGGTCCTATGCAGACCTGTGTATAGTTTAAGCATGTACAGGACATTCAGAGACTTCTGTCACCACGCTGCAGTCCAAATAAAAACGACACATAGTAGAACAACGGACGAAAACTCATTTGAAAGCTACTATAAATAATCTACGGGCAATAAGTTTACTTGAATGACGTTAAATCCACTACAATTAGGGAAGCGATAGTGAACAAACATTTGTAGTTTTTTTTGTCAAAAGCCACGCAGCCGTTGTGATTCTAGTGTTTTTTCATTTCCAGATTTCCCTCGATTTGACTAAACTTGTCTTTTCACTATGAATTTCCTGATTGTGATAGAATTTAAACGCACTGAATTTTATTTCATGTAGATTGTTGCTAGTTTTCGAATGTGCAATTACAGATATATACAATTCTGCCCCGTCTAGGTGGAACTGTAGGGGGTGACAGAAATTATTGTATCCCGTGTATAAAGACTGCACGTAAAAGCGTGTATAAAATGTAGCACAATTTCTATTTCCGGTGACATTTGTTTGCATTGTGACTCAATTATGGAAGCCGTGTATTTGTCGCTCATGCATGGTCGTCTCTCCCTCGAATTTCATCGTCAATTGGTTGGACATCGAACCATCATAATCGAGTCTCATTACACACACGCTGGGCAGAGTGAATTGCGGCCAAAAAAGGTGTACAAGGCAGGCCTGAGAGAGAAAGTTTATCTGGAGCTCTGAGTTAGACTCTCAAATTACTTGATTGAATTTCCTTTGTCCTCATTCGATCCGTTTTATACAAACTTTTTACTTTTTTAATACTTCTTTAGCCTGCGTGTTGCGATCCTACTAATAAAGCATACTTTTGTATTCTATAAACACATGGAAATACTGGCCTGTACAGAATGTTCCCTCTCTCACCATGGTGTGCAGGAGTCAGCTCTGTATTTCCATCAACTCTGAGTTTATCCAACTACACTTTACTGCTCTTTCTGCATTTTTTAAGTGTGATTTCAAGAGGATATTCGTTGTTTTCATTTGTATCCTTATATAATTTTTTGCTATATACGAATCAAAATAATGGCTGGTGTTGAGTCGCTGTCTCAGGGTTACATGGTTCATTCATGCGAACATTACCAGCAAAACTGTTCGCTTGAAGGAGAATCAGAAAAATTCAAAGCAAATGTAACCACAAATCGTGAGTTGCATCGTTGCATGTGATCTAAAAATGGGGGAAACCGTCAATGTAATATAGTAGATAGTAGAAATAAACGGTAGCAGAGACCATCAAATAATTATATGATACACGATTTTACAGTAGAGACAAAATGGTTCCCGTTAATTTCAAGGATTTATTTTTAATACTGGATGCGTATACTAACATGTAATTTTCAAAGGCAAAAACAGCACGACAGCATCTGGGTCATTGTGGCACACACGCATTCAGAGTTAATTCCCAAATTTTGTGACACATTTTGATACATGTAATTTTTAAAGGATAAATATGGCTTTAAAGTACGCACATATACTATAAACACATTCTTTTTTTTTTCAGTCATATTTGCAGCGCTGCGGAAATCCTCATAGTCCTTGCATTCAACCTTCTTTTACAGAAAAACCGGAAAAAATGTCCACTGCGTTACAGCAGCACTCCTCTCATAGAGACTTACACCAGGAGCTGACGTTATGACCTAGTTATTTCTTTTAAAATTGTGTCTGCGGGCGCTCTTGGATCCAAGCGTCGATCTGGGGCAATGTCAACACGGCCTCCCGAAGTCGAGTTAGTCCCGGAAAGTTCTGGAGAAGATCAGTTTCTAGAATTTTGTTCCAAAGTGATGTCCAATGAGCAATAACCAAGTCCGCAACAGTGAGTTTGGAGCCAGCTAAGTAATCGCCTTCCGTCTTGATCACAAGAGTTTCCAGTTGCTTGAGGAAGAGCGGGAGCTTCTCATTTGCCAGCTCATCTTTAATGACTGCCTTCTTGTCGGGATCTTGCTCCAGCAGAATTGCCCGGAATGCTACATAGAAAGAGTAATTTGTCTCAATTTTGGGGCGATGTGAAGAATATTTCCAATCAGTCAAGCTAAAATGTGATTACCAATTCTGGCGTCAGTAACAATATCCAGAGCTTGGTCCATCCGCAGATTCAGGATGTCGTCTTCCAAATCCATGCCAAACTTGTGGCCCAAATATCGTAGGATCGCATTGGACTGCGTGTAAACTTCACCATCGATCTCCAGCAAGGGAAGATTCTCCGTGGGAAAACCTAATAAAAATAGACTTCATTTCATTCACTGAAAAAAATACGTACATTTATGGATTCCCGTAACTGAATCAGGAATTGTCAAATACGTTGTATAATATCCATAAAAAATCGATTTTATATTCAATATTAAAGCATGGGATTAGCACATTAAAATATCTGTAAAATTTGGTAATTAAAATTGCATAAAATTTGCTAGGGGACTAGAAAAATAACAGTAAAAGAATGTACATGGTATGATGGTTTTTTTTTTTTTAAATTACAGCTTACGTCCACTTTTCTTCACATTTTGCCAGTCATCCAGCTCGATTCGTTCGTCGTCGAAGGGGACGTCGGCCAGCTTGAAAGCCCAACGGATGGGTTCTGCCAAAGCCGCAAAATTGAAGTAAGTCAACTTGTACTGAGGCATTATGATGACTTTTATTTGCTTTTATGGTCTCGAGAAATAATTTCCTTGCAGATGTTGGGAAAAAAGAGGGCCGGGAGGAAAGGGATATACAGATAGGGTTGAGAGTGCTTTGTGCTTGTATGAGGAAGTATGAGGAAATAGTATGTAGCCCGGAGATGAGATTCTCAGCTCGTATCTCGACCAAGTCCTGGCAACAAGTGTGCGTCTTCCTCCAAGTTGATGGTCATAAAGTCTCCGACAGCATCTCCCTTCTATCTCATCCCTGCTCTCCTACACAATTAATCCCGAGGGATGTTTCAGACACACACAGCACATTACATTAGAGGCATCTTCACATTCTCCAGCCATTCTCTCATGTGGAAAGGCTTGGCCTTGACACACCAATCTTCTTCCACTCCAGTGTGCGGGCGCGGAGGAGGAAGTAATAACGAGAAGCTAAATCTACACAATTTACGCAACACAGCCATTTCCACATACATTGTGAACATAGCCAAAATGTAGAATGTATGAGTACAGTGTGCCCAGTATATGCACTGACTCTAAAAAAATTGCCCTTTACCCCTGTACCCCACTGGGAACTGATACATAGGATCCGCAGGAATTGGTAACCTTTATAAAGCATGTAGTGCTAGGATGGACCAGACAATATACCTCGTATGCATGTACAAGCTATAGATAGCCCTCGAAATCAGTTAAAATCATTTTGAGATGCATTCATGCGCGTGTGGCTGAACGAGATCCGCCACACACACAGCTATCATTAAAATCTCATTTTTTCCACACTTACACAAGATGCATAAAAATTGGCTTGTTTTAGCAAAGCCGGATGCCATTTCCCCGGTCTGTATCCTTCTATTTGACTGAGGGTACACGCTGGTCGTCAAACGTATTTATTCCCAGACTAACCCAATCCTAACTTAAGCCTTTTATTGAATTGTATTCACACTTGTGCATACAAATGTAGAAAGCATACCTTTGTGTCTATGTTCTCGCCATGGAAAGCACGTGGTCCAGCAGAAAATGTATCCGCAATTTGGTTTGGTTACAAGCCGACAGAACCTTATATACATATGTAATTATACATATATGAGCATTGCATGCGTACTCTCTATAGACACATTTCCAGGTGGAGTTGGAAAGACATTTGCTAGTGCTCAAGAGAAACAGCAGGAGATGGATTATTTATTTACATAGTTGCAACGATAATACACTTGACCGTTCCAGTGTCAGAGTAAATCCTAGATTCAAAACGATTTCATGCTGTCATTCCAACCGTGAATCTAAAAATAGACGGATTCCACACTATGCGGTTACTGGCCTTGTTCATATGGCATTAAATTGTAACAATCTATCTTCCATCTGAAGGGATAGAAAGTATTGGTTCGACGTTGGGGGCTGACAGGAATGACCTTATGTCACAGAGATGGGTTGTCGGGGAAGGAAAATGTCATATGCTTAATGCTTTACCGTTCGTCCAGCAAATTGTGATGGAGGTCTTTCTTTGTGCAATCTGTAACGTACAGGGAAATTAGAGGACAAACGTGTGTTTCCGAGTGAAATGCGCGGATAGGAAATATCTCTGTGTTTATTTCCAGCTGAAGGACACTCTTGATAAGAAAATTGAGGGTACAAATTTTTCCACTGGAAGGAACGAAATTATTTTTTTAAAGCTATTAGTGCATCATAAATATTAGTTTGTAGCAGGTGCAGGTTTTTCCGTGCATTTTCTCCTGCCACTATCATTACTTCATTACATTACAAATATATTGCCACATAAGTCCTTAACCCTGTAATTATTTTGTCCGAATTTCGAAGAAATGGTGTCAAGAAACCATTTATAATTTTGTTTATACGCATGCATAACGAATTTAATTTATATTCATAAAGTAGATGTTTGCAGCGCATATGGAAAATTGCTCGCGTTCGATATTAAATAAACAATATTGCTAAACATACACATGAAGATAATGCAGATCAAAATGATGAAACTTTCAGGGCTTAAAATGCGTATAAGTTAACAAAATATTTTTCAGTGTTGTCGTTTTTTTTGTTGTTATTTATTCAGATATGGAAATCAGCATATATTTACTATATAATGATGTCCCTGTTTATATGTGCAGGTTTGCTTTTTACAATTGTACCCCCATGTATTTAGTTACTGGACGGACTTTAAGCCATGCATCGATCTGGGGGAGTGCAACAATTGTTTTACGGAGCTGATTCAAAGTTGGAAAATTTTGGAGTAGATCAGTCTCCATGTAATCATTCCAGACGGTAGTCCAGTGGGCGATGGCCAGATCCGCAACGGTTAGTTTTGAGCCAGTCAAGTACACACCGTCCGTTTTGCTGACGACACTTTCCAGTTGTTTTAGGAACATTGGGAGCGTGTCCTTAGTCAAGTCCTCCTTGATGGTCCCTCGTTTCTCTGGATCTTGCTCCAGCAGATAAGCACGAAAGGCTAGAATATGATAAACAGGCGTAACAATGATTAAAGAATTTCGGAAATTCTCAATGATGACAGCAAGCGAAAATGTAACTGCAATTGTAACTATTTTTGCTGCATAATTATCAAAAATTTTAGCGACAAGAAAATTTTAAAAAACCTATTCTGGCATCCGTGACTACATCCAATGCTTCGTCCACCCGCAATTTCAATATTTCATCATCCACATTCAGGCCAAATTTGTTCCCCAAATACCGTAAAATTGCATGAGCTTGAGTGAAAATTTCACCATCAATTTCTAACAGAGGAAGCTGCTCTGCTGGGAATCCTGGACAAAAAATGAATTGTCTTATGATCTCATTTTTTCTCTCTTTCAAGTAATTATTATGGCTTTAAGCAATCAAAATTATTATGGCTATAATAATATATCATTTTGTTCCATTACTTATGTTATGGTGAGTGCAACTGACATTATAAACTTACTCCCACTTTTTTTCAGTGCCGGCCACTCTTCCAGAATAACTCTCTCGTCCACAAAGTCAACTTCGGCAAGTTTGAAAGCCCAACGGATGGGCTCAGCGAGGGCGGCGAGGTCGAAGTAAGTCAATTTATATTGCGGCATTATGTAAAGATGGATTAACTAAAGCCCACCACAAAAACAATTGAAGCACTTTCTCAATCGATATTCATTTACGAAGAAAAATTTAGAGACCTGAAAGAATGCACCACTGTGGACAAATAAGACTGACTTGGAAGTTGCTTCTCCAGTGCTCCAGTGCTTTTGGATGTCACAAGTGTGTAAAGCAAAAAAAGAAGCAAAAAAATGTAGAAAAAAAACTTCATCCCAAGGACTGGTGATAGGAATGCAGGACTGAGTTGCAGCATTGAGGAGTTACATGGCTAATATGCATGTGTAAACGTAAACGTCTGATGTCTTACGGGGGAATGCAGTCACAATGATTTTTTTTTCGAATTGGGATTTGACCTTGGCAAGTTTGGACTGATGTACATTATACTGATGCTTTCCTCCACTTCATAATTCACTTAGTCTCTGAAGATGTCACATCTGTTAGCACACTCCGCGGCTAATGCACAGCTGTAATTTCTGATGATTCAAGAGCTCTTTGTGCAGCAAATATCGGCTTAGATATACCTAGATACATTTGCCTTCGCACATACAACTGGGGCATTCTGCTACAAAGAGAGGCGTACTTATATAATAAATAAAGATTTGTATGTTCATGTGCCATGAGAAAATATGCACCTATATACAGGTGCGTAACATATATATAGATACATATATAGATACATATGTTGAACACTTCGTATTTCCGTAGTTGAGTTCCAAAATGGCCTGTGAGGAAATTGCAAAATCGACAAATGTATTTGTGGGTACAATAATGATGAACCGTCTAGTAACCAATTCTGATAAAGTTTTGATAATGGTATATAGATAAAGGCACACCCACGTTCCACGTAATTGTGACGAACAAATAAACAAATCGAGGTGTCGTTCCATATCTCTCCCGCCCCACCTTCCACATGAGATCATTACATACTCGAGTAGGCTACCTATTTTTTTTTTTTTTTTACAGAGAAACACAATTTAACTCCGTATGTGTATACACATGAATGACAAACGGAGCACAGTTCACGACACGTCTAATCAATTGAAGTTGAATAAACTATACAATATGAATAGGTATCATTGGAACAGATTTTAGTCGGGGGATGATGTATTTCCTGGAAGAGTCAAGAGTGGAAATGCTATGTCAATCGTGACAGCAACAACCTCCGTCCGCTGAAATTCGGGAAAAAAGTTTAGCTTTAACCTTGTTGAATACACAGAGATGCGAAACAAAAAAGCATTTAAATAATTTATTGAGTGTAATGCGTAAATACAAAATATGTACATGTTTGTACAGTGTCAGTACGTGTGTATGTATGTACATATAAGTACTGTTAAAAATCAGTGGTTCGTCATAATGGCTGACTCGTAATGTCAAAGTCTAATGTTGTCTCCAGCCAAGATGCGTTCAAAGGATCCGTAATAGGATCTTCCATGGTCCATTCCAAGTATTTGACATGATCCCAGTGGTCCACCAAAATAATTGTGTGAGTCCTGGACCCGTAGTTTTTCCAGGGAATATGAACGAATCTACTACTTATACCCTCAGCAAATTCCGCTGTCCGGGCAGTGGCCATAATTTGCATGGCTGGGTCGGGGTAATGTCTAGGACGAACAGTAAATTCAAGCTCCTTTAATCTTGCCAGTGAGTAACTTTTAATTACGTTTTTGCCAAGTAGTTTCATATCTGGCTCACCTGTGTGAATCTTTGAGAATAGTCAGAAGACCGTAAACCAACTTATTTTCCTCAGTCTGATCAAAGGTGTTGACTAGGTTTTGAAATTTCAGTTGACCATCCCGAACTTTTGTGAAGGGAGCATTGTACAAACAATTTCCAAAGCTATGAATCTCATCTGGCTTTAAATCCACTTGAAAATGGTCTTTGTCCAAGTCTCCAGCAGCATACATCACATCTCCGCCGTACAGGGTTGGTGAGTAGTTGGAGAAATATGAAATGCCCACATTGTCATTTCGACTGCTAAAATACGTAGTTCATAAAATAAAAAATAACATGACAATCTGTTAGACGTAATCAATCGATAATACACACGTGTGGTGATTATGTATGTACATTGTACACACACATATAATTACATCTATGAAGGCGGTAAACGGTAAAGGAACCATTCCACGACCGAGGTACACACGAAGACCTCTCATACATATGGCAATGATAGCGTTTTGGAACTGATTGATCAGATTATTGCGGCGAATCGTGTAAATGTGGTCAAATGATCTTTAATAACACTTACTTCCCTGTTAGATCAACTGTCAAAATATTGAAACTATGATAACGGTCTGCAGCATTTTGCTTCCTCAACAAGTTCCCATATTCCAAGCCTGTGTACTTTGACTTCAAAAAATGTGTGACCAAACTAGAGAAAATTCAATCAAAACAATATTTTGCTGGATTAGATTTCAATAGGATAAAATTAGTAAAATACAAGTCAAATTACTAGGGAGAAGGACAAAGAGCCACAACTTACAATCCTCGTCCGAGCTTGGGCGTTTTCTTGAGGCCAGGCATGGGCTTTGGGGGCATGTTGAGCAGAGCTCCAATCTTTCCCTGCCTGTTCATTGCCAACCAAGTCCCACCTTCTCTCCCTGGCTCCAGGTCTTGACCTGTCACATTGTAAAATATCAGCTCATGTCATTTAAAAATACAAAGAGTTGTCATAATTGAAAAGTTCATAAAAATGCTCAAGTAATAAAATTGAACAACGTACCTCCAATAATATTTAAATCTGGAAGCCAAAAATGAGCTCTGCTGGAAGGCCTGGAGTAATGTTCATCTCGATTGGCTGCCAAAATCAGCTTGTATTTGTCCTCCGTCGGATAGGTGGACGTTGACATGAACAATATACACATCTTTGCTTTGATATTTTGAAATTATTAATTCTGTATGTCGTCTCACGTCTGCGGGAATGGAAATTTCCTTATTTCCTAACAACTATGATTTTTAGACAATTTATTTACTATATGTGATGTGCACAATGATTTTGTACCAACTTTATCCACCACATTTATCGCTAGAATCAATAGCAATTAACAATTTAATAAAATATTGGTATGAATTTTGCATAACCACGGCACACAGTTGTAATTGAATTAAAATATTATTGATTGAAATTGAATTAAAAATTATTATTTAAGGACACAGGTAGTCCCTTAAAGGATGAATGTTCAACGTCAGTAATTGAAGAGTTAATGATATTCAGTTAATGATATTCAGAGCTGACTGTGAACTGAAATGAAGCACGTCAATGAATTGTACAGTAAGTATATAGTTATGAGTTTATGAGCAGGAAAGGGAGCACACGCATTTTTCCTCGTTGACAAAATCTGGTAGAAGAGATAAGTGAAAACTGTTATCTTTGAAAAGTTTTATTTATTTCATTTACACAATTTGTATTATTCTACCCTGTGACTTTGGTAGTTTGTTGGTGGCAGTAAAATTACACGAAACCACTATTATTGTCGTACACGATGTCCTCCTGGTCATGATGATTCCCTTCTAAATTTTCGTCACCCTTCCACAATTCCTATACACAAGTCCCACGAGTTCTTCAGTGGGGCTTCACAAACAATTTGTAAATGTCACCAAATTTCTTGATAAATAAAAAGACTAAATTGTACGAAGGTCCAATACGTCCGTCCCCCTTGCTATATAAATTCATTTGTATATGTATAGATATACATAAATATATGGTATATAAGTTTTGTCCTTGAACTTTTAGGATGACATTTAGTTCAAGTTGAATGCTCGACCTACTTCGTCCAGCCTAACAAATGTAAACAACCTTATGTTATGCTATATCCTTTCTCAACGATCTCCCTCACTCGTTTCCCCCAATGAAAATCCCATGGAAGAGCATGTGTCAAGAAACGTGTTTGTCCGCAACTTGTGAAGAAATAGGAATTTTGTATTTATAAAAAAACTATTATTATTTCGTTTCCTCCAACGATTCATTAACGTCATACTTTTTTTCTAGCACGAGTACGAAGTACGCCACCAAACATACATTTGTCCACATCTCCTGATGTTTTGCCAATTTTCAGTTGCACGCCTTTCATTTCTTGAATGTGAAAGCACAAGTTACTTTCAGTTTATTCTGGGACATGCGCTTCATAATACACATTATACAACAGCGGATCTCAATTTTTTTTGGCACATATCCTCCAGCCCCATTGACGTTACAGAGTAATATATTGAGCCTGCAAGTATCTGCAGTCACTGACCTCACTGACCTATGACCCATTGCATTCACACAACTGGTTCATGGTTGAAGACGATTTTATTTTATTTTATTTTATTTGAATCCCGAAAAATCTAATGCACAACAAAATATTGCAACACATTTTTCAGATACACCAGCTCTTCAGCCCTCTCAATAAAAATATGCACATGCCTCGTCATAATGTGACATGTTTTAAATGAGCAAAGAAAGTGAACAAAATCGGGCGAGATATTGTTCATTTGTTGGAATTTATTCAGTCGATTCCGCATTTTGTACATTGTTCCATCTTTTGATTGCATTAGAATCATGTTCAAATATAACATGAAATTTTAATTGCGATTTTATTTTTCAGGGTTTTTGGCAAAACGAAATTTAGGCGCGTAAAAAAGGACGTAAAAAAGGAGGTGCCTATAGGCGAGGCTGCCGCACTTTTCATAGGTATATCCGGAGCCGCCTTCTGTCGACGTTATATGGAGTGGGTTGAGGACGCGGCCATAGTTTCCTCAGTTTCCCTCCAGAAGTCTTCCAATCCAAGATGGCTGCCGCGTCGCTCCCGAGCTTATCGGACTACAAGCCTATATCAGGATATATCCAGCAGCGGACAGCGGAGAGGAAGACGACGGGGTTAAATTTAAAGTTAGTTCATGTGTTACCCAATAATAAAAAACAACAATTGGATAAGGGCAGACAACACGTGTGGGAAAAGTGAGAATTTGTTTGGTATAAATATTACACTCTCACATCTGGATGTTAGACTATGAAAATCAGTGTTGACGCTCGTCAAGGCCGGTCAAAGGTCAAAGCTGGACACACGTCATGATCGGATGCAGTCATTTCTTCGGCTGCAGGACAACATGGCAGACGCACTATGACCTGGGATAGGAAGAGCCAGATCGGCCCGAAGAGAAGAGAGAGATTAGAGATTACAATGTTGAAGAATTACAATGCCGGAACTACGAGTAGAGTCGGAGGGAAGAGATATCATTGGTGCCACTGGAGCCATGGCGGGAATTTTAACCTTCATTGGCAATATGGATATGGATTTACTTCATTTACTGATTTACATTTACTTAGCGAAACGTCTTGTCTGGCCTCTTGCTCTTTTCTTGCCTTTTCACCGGTCTTGTTTCTTTTCCCATCAAGCTCCATGAATCCGCCACGGAGTTAATAGTTAATAGTTTACGTTTACACTATAGTTATACAGTCTATCAGTTTGTACAGGATACATCTATGATAAACTAATAATCGAACACGTTTTGTGAAGGTAATTAATTATCATTTGCTGGGGGAAAAATTTACAAATACAGGGACGGTTGCTGTTGCAGCTTTTGTGTGTAAGTATATCATATTTAATATTTATACTCTTGTCCGTCTTCCTTCTAATTGTAATTCAAGGTAACTGCAAAGTGTCTAACTCTGCCCTTAAAGAGGTTTAGAGTTTAGAGGCATATAGGTAAAAAAGTGCAGTGAGTATCACATCAGTTGGTCAAATTATGTATTCCTTCATCACATGCCTTTAATCAAATCTGGAAAAGGGATGGCATATTATATTCATGGTGGATGCTTAACAGCTTAACATAGTGTGAGCTGCTAAATTATAGAAAAAATATGGCGAAATTAACACAGTAAACTTACGACTCAAGTTTTCGTTTGTTTCTTTCGTGTAGAAATTTCGGGGCAAAGCACCTGAAAATCAGCTTGGAATAAACCTCAAAAACTGAGAAATTCGACTGCCATGTCTGACGGAGATAACGGGAAACCTGGAGAACTTGAGGCAGAATCCCAAGTGGTGCGAGATGTGACCGCTGTTCTGCGTAAAGAATTGTCGCCTAAAGAACTGGTATTAGATTTTGAGTAGAGATCTTCTGTCCTGGTTGGGCAGTGTGTTACTATGTGTTCAGTCCACAAGGAACGCCGATTTCATTGAATGTTTACTTGACTGATGGTACATGTTGATTGCAGGATGTGAAGGCAGAGGTTGGATGCGGAGGAATAGCAAAATTGCAAATTTTCATTGTCGCCGATCAATTCGAAGGCTTGCCTCTCCTTAAAAGGCACAAGTTAGTCCAAGGGGCGGTTAGAACCATTGACAATTACGAAGGCAGAGTTCACGCAATAACTATTACGAAATCTCTAACTCCAGCTCAGCACGAGGCGCAGCAGGCAATCTAAAAATCCGGATGAAATACTAATTCTCACGCGAAATACTGAATTGAACTTTTTAATATTAGATATTTTATCTAAAAAATAATTCATCTTCCAAATTTTTCAATCAAATGTTGTTCTCTTTTACATATTGAATAATTATTTAATCTATTTAAAGTCTCGATCTCAGAATTTTTATTTTACTTGAATTTAAATTGATGATTTGGTAATGCTAAAAGAGTTTGTAATTAAATTTGTAGTTCTACGAAGGACCACGAGTGTATAAATTCCATATCACCTTTGTCTATATGTTTGTGTTTATTTTCTTCGTACCTGTTGGGTATGCCTTAAAAACCATTTCATAGTGAATTCATAGTGAGTCAGCATTTCGGGCAAGTATCTCCTGTATTATTGATATAGTCAAAACTGTTTTGCTAGTACTAGTTAGTAGTATGTTACGTAGTGATACAAGATGCACAGTAACCAGCAAATACCTCCATCATTTTTAGCGGCTTCCTTATATAAATGCAAGCACGTTTACCTTGAACTTGTTGGGATGTGATGTATGTATGTGTGTTTGTCCTACAATTGTATACTAATCGTAATTATATTTGGTACCAGGGGGCTTATTCTCGAAAGGGTCGTAGGTCGCAAGTCTATAAGAAATTGCATTGAATTTGTCGTAAGATTGTTTCGAGAATAAGCCCCCAGGACCGTGAGTTTCGCTTATACTAACTAGTTATAAACGTTTTTTTCATGCATTTTGTCTGTATAATAATCTTCTTATTTTAAATTTTAACGTAAATGATTTCGCCTAAATATTCTACTCCACACCCTTATAAAATGCTAGTTTAATAGTTTCAGTGGAAGGGTCAAAGTTGATAATCGGGTGATGTAACTAAACATGGTAAGCTTGAGCGAATGGCTGTGCATTCAATAACTTTTGGTAACCCCAAACATAATTGAATTGTTTATTTTGTCCAAATGTCTAAAATTGAATACCTTAAAATTGCCAAATAGGATGTAGGATAGCAGGATAGGTACTAGGTACACAGTTCTAAACTGCAAATCTTATAGCAATAGAATAATTGAGCCTTTCCCCGAGTGCGTGAGAACGAATGAAATCGAATGTGGTCGGTTCTGTGCTGTACTCCATTTCCTTAACTTTTTTGTCTCGAACAATGTAAACTTACGTAGGTGTATACGCATAAGCGCCACTTAATTCCGGCACATTGCGATCAGTCCCCGATTTTGAAAGACAATATAACATGCATTCTCGTTTCCCCTCAAATGTATTAAAAATTAAAGTATTTGAATATATTTAATTTAATGTGTAGGTACTAGGTACGTACTGGTAAGTTCCTGCCTGTACGTGCTACAATTCTCGTGCTGCAGTTTTGTTGATTTTATTGCAAACACAGCTTCACCTATATGAACATTAAATACATCGACAAGATCAAGAAGATAAACTTTTTCAGCATTCACAAGCACACAGATCGCGAAAAACATCATTATATCTTCTAGATTACAGTATAAACGCTTCATCAGACTCGTACGAAAACGCGGAAATTGAGTAAAACAAACTGAATTTCGTGCACATTTCTGTCATCACCACCAAACAAGCAGCAACTGTGACGAGCAGAGCTATCCTGGGTAGGGGCATCTACACATATGTAATCCTAGGTAGGGGCTTATAATCCGGAACAGATTTCCAATACACAAAATTGGACAACAGGAATAGAACAAGCAGCACGTATTTGATGTAGACGTTCCATCTATAGAAAAAGAGAAAGTGCTATTAACCACACGATCTGTTAAATATTTATACTTTCTACCAGTGCATTCCCCGAGAAAAATGAAGATCTAGAACTGTCATTACCTGATGTAGTATTCCTGTGCCTTACGCATCCAGAAATGCAGCTTAGATTTCAAAACCAAAATTTGATTGTTCGAATTTTCCTGAGGATTCGTTAAAGTGTTGGATCCTCCTCGAACCAATTTAGCATCTTCGGCAGACACGCTCGCCGAACGATTTTCTTTTTTCTTGTCTCCCTTTGCCCCGGTCTTCATTGAAGAAGAAGTTAGTGTTTACCAAAACGAGTGAGATAATCCCTCAATGCGTAGGTATATAATTTAACATACAAACTACAAACACACAGATGGGAAAGAAAAATCAAGATAATTACTTACTTCCTCATCATCGCTTTCCTGTAGCTGTATCTCAAGTGGAGGCACATTAATTTCCAACACGTTTGCTTTTTGGAATAAAAATATGAAACATTTAAATTGCTGCCTGAATAAGTATAAAGAAAATGGGTTAAAGTCTGGGCAACTTTTACGTTTAATAAAAATTTGCGTACACACCCGTAATTACGAAGATAATGAAGGTAGAGCCCAGCCTGGTGTAGGTATCTAGCCAATTATGATCCGCCCATTTGGGTAAGTTCAGTATCAACGACTGCACATAGCTTAAAACTGTCAGGGTAATGAGCTGAAAAAAATACGAAAAGCTACTTTAATTTTAGTAAACCCGATAAAAACGTATACATATATGTATGTATATTTAATATTTATGCATTATAAAATACAAAAAATGTAGTATATTATATGTATATCTAATTTATATATATGTATTTATTTCTTACATTGACTGTAGCTAAAGCGAGGCTCAGCTTCTGGCTTCCAAACCATAAAGTAAATAATGAAAGTAATACAAGCAGCAGCGTTGGTGAATAAAAATCAGTGTGGTAGCGGCCAAGAATCCGCTTTAACTGGATGTGCATAGTAATTCTTGAGTAATTTCCCACTGAAAAAAGTCTTTCTACGATTAATGGTATTATTTCCATAAGCCTTTTAATTCCCACATACGCTCTACTATTGTACATTGTTAAGCATTGAATAACATATTATTTTATTTAACTATCATAAGTTAATAACATATTTTGCAAGTAAAATAAAAAAGTGGGTAGAAATAATAACTAGACTAACCAATGGGCGGAAGAGCTTCTATCTCCGCCGTGTCAAGTCTATAGCCTTCCAAAGTGAAATCCCCCGTGCTGGCTCTACTGCCCACCGTTACAGACGGTTTATTTGTCCATTCGTACACAATATCGTTGACTCCGCTGGAAACTGGAACACCAAATATTTACGTACGGGTTACTGTCTTGTTTTTGATTTCCAGTGGCTTTTGAATAATATTTAATTTAGGCATATTATTTAAAATTTAAATATAATGCAAGTCTTTACAGCTCTCTATGTGAAGAATGCATACAGGATTATCAAAAGGAAATTCTCTTAAGGTCATGGGGCACGTTGCGGTCACTGTGAGCCTAGAAGGTTCAAATTCAAGTAATAATTTTGTCGATCATGGTTATACTTAGCTTCCACAATTACATGTTTCATGAACAATTCTGCATGAATGACCGAAATGATAATTATTTGCCTACCGCATTGATTTGGTTACGTCGCCGTTGGATCTCAGTCTCACTAACTCGTTGGTCACAGTTGTTGAGTGAAATGTAGAAGTAACTTCATTAATGAAAAATGTATCCGGTACCCACATGCGTCTCATATAATCCGATTCTAGCTATAACACAAAACTTCATATTGAAATTTTGAAAGCTACCGTCCTGTATCAAGCACATTTTACCCCGTTCTTAATATCTATCAAACATGTAGTTTAGTACATAAATAAATAAATACTAAATAAAACTACTATATACGATTACCGTCATATTTGACACCAAAGGCTTCGGTTGGAATACCAAACGCGGGTCTGTCCATGATTGTCGGAAGTAAAAATCGGTAGTAAATTCCTACACCAAATTTAACAGTATAGCAAAAATTTCTCCCGTTTAATGCTATTAATTAATATTTATAATATAAATATTAATTTACTTGATTCGACGTGTCAACTTTAGATACTGACAAAATGTGAATGGTCACCCCAACGCGAACAGCCTTCTCTGAGGAGAAAGAAATGTTACAAGTAAATTATTAAGCGCTTGAGATACTAGTCGCGCACAAAGATAAAACCCGAATTTAACATCAGGAATAAGAACAATATTATTGTAATACCCCCGTAGAAAGGACGAGCATTCTTGTCGTAATCGTAGAAGGTAGAATTCAACGTTTCTTCAATAGCTTCATGACCGCTAAAGAAATTACCAAAAACAACAACTCAACTTTATTTCGTTTTAGAATTACGCTGCCAAGAGCTGGATTCTTTATGCTTTTATTCATGAAATTTACCGGACACACGTGACAAGAACAAACACTAAGAGAACTCCTGCCTTGAGTATTGGATGCATGTTGAAAATTCTTCGAACTGACGTTCGACTAAAATAAATTCATTTTTTCGTACAATAAAAAAATAACAACAATTTGGAAGCATCCAATAAAGCAACCTAGCTAAAAGAAACTCAACTTTCTTCAGAAGTGTTTAATAAACAGCTATTAGACGAGTCAGAGTCACGAATGAGAAAGGCTTTCAAAATATCTACAATATTTACAAAGCGTGTAAGAGTCTGAGAATGCATTTCCCAGCTCAGGTTCAGAGTGTAAATGACAGCTGAAAGGGAACCCTGTTTGAATTATGCGAGTGAGAAGAAAAGGGAAAGATTTGTTGTTTAACTGTCGGAAATTAAAATGCCCTTGATCTTTTGATGGGCGTTTTTGTGATCCCCCAGTCAAATATGTATATATTTCGGGGAGGAATTGTATCTTCTGTTTCACGACCTCACTGGTAAATACGTCTTCAGTATGAGGACTAGAGAAGGGTGAAGCGTCGGGATCATCAGGACTATGGGGTTTGAGTTGTCATCATAAAAAAAGCCAAAGGAGACGAGACACCCCGTACTTGTCCATTGTCACTTGCTCGAAGTGGTATTAATGTGGCCCAATAATAATAGAACATAATTTTGTGCTTCTCAAATGCACCAGCAATACCAGCATTGGAGTTCGGGCGTAATACTAAAACCTTGATGCCTTTAATACTTACTAACATTAAGCACTCCGGAAGATTCCACTCTGCCCAACTGGAGTAAGCAGAGGAAGTTCACAGTTTGCCTTTCTTTCGCTCCCTAACAGCCAATTCCACAGGCAGTCGCCACTCAACCAACCACTTGAGACAATTACTAACAAAAAAAACTACTCTCCTATACACCCTGTAAAACAATCATTTGCATGACTCAAGCTTTAAATTACAGCATCTACCGTTCTTATCAGACAATATAAAGTTCACCAAAGGTTTCTCAAAAACAAAGTCAAAGATATTAATGTATAGATAAACTTCCAGAATTTCTTTAACTGGAAATACTCGGACGCTCGACGAGTTATTGCTCTACAGAAAACCATATCGTTTGTAGTAATTGTAATTATATGTACAGTCTTCTGTCGTTTCAAGGTTTCTTGTCTTCAACCATGAGCTGGAATTATTTCCATAAAGGATAGACTATTTGGGTGCTGATAACATTTTGCCAACTCAAAACGTTATATCTAATTTACAAACGCTGTACAATACTTTAGTACCTTTTAATTCACAAACATCTAAAAGAAGAACCACGCGAAAAAATTCTTAGACAAAACATTGCTACCAAACTTGTGCTAGCAATTATAGTCTATAGTGACACTCTGAAGTTGACTTTTGTCAAATGTCATTTTTGTTGTCAGTCGATTTATGTATGGGGAACGTTTTTGGCTATTTTTCTCGCATTTTTGCTTTCCCGTCAATCATCAGTCGTCGGATATTAACCGACAGTTGAGGGAAAAGTATATGTACTAAAAATACCTTGCAGAAATCCCTATTAATGCAACAACGAACTTTGAAAAGCAAGTTTTCAATATTATGTGTAAAAGCAATTTCTGCAAAACCAAGAACCGATTGTTAAAGTGATGATTTATTTGAAAGGAACTGCATCCAATCCTATTAATTGATTAATCGCCATTAATCACCAAAGAGAGTCCACCCAGCCTGTGTTATAGATGCCTTTCTGACGAGCAGGCTTTAGAGGCACCCCAGCATCAATAAGCATTTAATGCTTACAGCCACAGCTGAGGTTCTTTGCAAATATAGCAGTGATACTGAATTACTGCCAATCCCATTGAGAAACACACGTGCAGATGAATACAGTTATATCACCGGTAGTGTGGGAAAGGCTACCGCTTTACATCGAAATAACAGGAGTATTCATAATAATCGACTACGTTTCTGTAGTATCTGCGTATGTGCCTATTACATGTACATATGCTGCTGCAAAAAGCACTGAGCACTGAAGGCACGATCCTCGTGGTGTGAAAAAAATCTCTTGCACACGAGTCGCCGGGAACACGAGAGAGGGAAGATGTAATATGAAGGTCAAATAATCAATATCAGAATTCTCTTTGTAGAACCCGACAGTCTCTCCAGTCCCAGTCACACACTTGCCTTATATTTTTTCTGACATTATTTGCAGCTGCCAATATAAGACTCACAATATGGGCTGTCATATTTAACGTGGTACAAAATAATAACTATACAACCAATCCTCACGCATATACTCATCGCAATTAATCCTGCTAACATGTACTTACTTGGGGGTTGCCAGCGAGCGTTGTCACATTCATTACTTAAAAACTGTGGCGTCGTGACAATCCGACTGAATTCGAGTATGCCCAAATATAAGTTCACGTACTTTAATCTCGGAGCTTTGGGAGAGCCCATTCGGTGGGCCTTCAAAGTGGCCCATGTACCCTTTGAGGACGAGAGAATTCCAAGGGATGACTGGGAAGCACAATATAAGTCCACAGGGCGTAAGTTACATTCACAAATCCCCTGGAAACATAAATAAATAGAATGAGTTTTTCACGTACATAATTATTTCACATGTAGATAAAGTCTAGCAAACAATTAAAATTGCTGCCATTATATAGCATATTTACTATTTGTATATGGTACCTTAATTGTTAAAAGAGTAAGTGTTGGAACGATGATGACACCAATATTTATCATTACCTACAGGTTTCCCTTACGAGCAGGTGCCGCTCCTGGAGATTGACGGAAAAGTTTATACTCAATCCACTGCTATTTTAAGATACTTAGGTCACAAGTTTGGGCTAGTTACCGGAGATGAGTTTAAGGACTTAACTGTGGATCAAGCGCATCTAATAATAATTGACGGTTTCAATGGTAAAAATCTAAAAATGATTAGCGTACATCATTCGAAGTTGCAAAAATACTCCCGTATTTAAGTATAGCTGCATAGAATGTTAGTACTACTTAGCTGATTACAATTACACAATGGTTTTCTAATCTTATCAGAGTTTCGGAAATGGCTGCGTGAGAAAGATCCGGCGTTGCAAGAGGCCCAGAAGAGGTATTTAATAGATACCTCGCATCGCTTGATATTCACACAGCTCACCCACATACTCGAACAAAGTGGTGGAGATTTTATCGGGGGGTCAAAACTGACGTATGCTGACCTATCCATTGCCAACTGGTTTAATATCTGGACGAAGATGATTGATCCGGAGATTCCCGTGAAGTATCCACGACTAACACAACATAACGCTGCAGTCCTCGCTGTACCAGAGATTAAAGCATGGCTCGAAGTTAGGCCGGAAACCAAATTTTAGAGAATAAAAGCTCCGTTCAAAAAACCTGATCTGAAACGTAAAGACATTCAAAAGAAAATAAACAAACAAATTGTGCTCAAGTTCTTGTTGGTAGCAACCGGATAAGAGTGATTCAAATAAATTATATCCAACAAAGAGATTACGTTTTGTCGGATTATGGAAAAGTTCCCTTCAGGCTGACTTAATTGAATTACACAAATAATAAATATGCAACTGACGCAATGTAACAGCGCCCCTATGCATTTGACATTTAATGCAATATTTTCAATCTTCCAATAATCCTATCATATTACCGTGCATATTACTCCACCATTTTCAAATCACGGTCCATCATATCAGTACTAGATTCATACTATGCATTTAATAAGAAAATTCACATATCTCACTCTTGTAGCAACTTTTTACACCTCAACTTATTTAGTTATTATGGTTTTATTCATTCTCTTGTTCAGTTTGTACAAGAGGGACACAAGTAGGTATACTCATTTTCAAATGAAAATATATTAGATATTAGATACAATGCGTTTTCAATCTTGAAGATAACCAGAGATAATCAGGTAAGTTAACTAGTATTGAGTACATTTTTAATGATTTGGGGTATAACTGATGACTTGGATCTATTGTATTTGCACGAGGCTTTCACAAATTCAGCTACCGTGCGCAAATTGTACTTACATTTTTTGGTGTGGCAATATAACCAATGGTCAAATCTTTGATTATTTTTAGATAGTTTTTTTACTAAAAGTTAGGAGATCATTTCTTAATGTTTCCTGTTGAAACTAGCATGCAGGTTGGACACATTTTCAGATCTCACACATTTATTGTAAATGATGGATAAACTAACTTATTATCACTGTGCAATTTGTGAAAGTATATACATTACACGCAATAAAACAAAATGAACCAGCTATACGTAATTACCTGGTTAAGTCTCATCATGATCACTGCATGTTGAGGTGAATCTTCTTCCACAAAGACAGCAGCAAAATTGGATCTTTTCTAATTATATGCATACGCAAAACAAAAGTGCATTGCGGACTAGCCAGGCCAGACGTGTACCATTTTCAATGTTCTAAAAATTCTGGTTGTACAGTGCTCCAAGTGACAAATATCTATACTAAAGAAAGGATTATGTTTGAAAATTGAACTGACACGTTCAGTGTTCGTTTGTTCGTTCAAAGTTTTGACAAAACTATGAAACTAATGGTAGACAAATTGCTGAACAGGTGAACACTTTACTACAAGCAATTAAGGCCTTTGACCTTTTCTTTTGTGGTATCGAATTCCTTACGATTTCGATAATAAAATGGATAGTCATAGTCACCGACAAGTCACAATCACAACAGTGATCTGTCACCACGCGCTGTAGACTGTGTGCAGACTGCAGACAATGCAGAATTCCAGCAGTTGCAAAACAATTCAATGATTTTTTTCTTGATGTCTCTCTCTCTCTCTCATCTCATCTCATCGGCGATTTAGCCAGAGGGACATTTAGATTCTGTCACGAGGACGAGAATCTCTCTCGATCTCGATCGAATCTGTCTCTAAATTATTTTCTAAATAATAAGTCTAAATATGTATTGTATGTGTTGAGCTGTATAATAACCAAATAACCATGCGAATTGAATTCCGAATACCTTATACTTAAACTCTCATGCATTCGAATATATATATTGTCATCATTCATCGATTCATCGACTATGAGGACTATGACTAGTTATAGCTATGACTTCGACTGCGGTATTTGGTATGTGTGAAATTATAGAACATTATAGACATATATAGTGATCAAATGGGTCGATAAAATGTAAGGCAGTAGTTTTAAAACGGTGTAAGTCCTTTTGACAAATGTTGTAGGAGAAACGGTAAAGTATTTTCTTCATAATGAGTTCTAATTTCTAATGGAGAATATTTTTGAGTATTTAAAAAAAAATACTCCCTTCAACATTCAACCAATTCCAAAAGGTATGGAAAAGCTTCAATGGACGTGGTATGGATTTATTTTAAGAAAGCACCTCCACTTTGAAATATTTGGACTTGAACAGGTTTGAAACTCTGCTGTAGTGGATGGGCCGATGGCCGATGCCGATGGGCGATGTGGGTGCATATAGACTATATATAAAATGTGTAATGTGTGCTATGTACTATAACTCTCACAATGCGCCCTCGATGTCGATGTCTCGATCTCGTCCCGGTCCGACGTCCGACCCCGTCCACGAAATTCGTTTTTTTTAATATGTTAGTGATTTGCATGGGCAGTTGGGCAGTAGATGTAAATTGTGTTGTAGTTCATAAAGTTCATGGCCTTGCAGAAAAACTAGTGTAAAAAATCCTGTGTGACAGTTCATGGGCCGATACGATCTAGTTGACGACCTGTGCGTGTGCTTGGTATTGGTGTTTGATGTTCTATTAGCACGATTGTAGTTACGCTACGCAGCCCTTTCAACAAAGGAAATGCAAACTAATTGGAACATTTTCTCATTGCTTTTAATGACGTGGGAAGACAGTAATTTTTTCCTCCTGTTACTGTTGTGGGCTGCCCATCGTGATGAAAAAGAGGAGAAAATCTCTGAAAATGTGGTGATAGTCTTCATCCGTCACAGTTTGGAGGTGTCAATTCCCGGTGGTGTAGTGACATTGTCAACGAGGACGAAAATTTGGCCACAGTGTTTGGTGATAAAAAGGGGTGTGCGGACTTTACGGGTAAAACTTGGTCACAATCTGTGTTATACCAACTCTATATATTTGCATCTTGTTTTTCAAGCCCGAAATGTGGGGGACACGTTCCAATCGGGAAAGGCTGGGCTTGGTTCCTCGTAGACGACGTGTGGAGCATGAAACTGCTAAAGAGCCACATTACGTAGCTGTTGAAGGTGATTTTTAATTATTTTGAACGCTTTCAGATTTATTTTCACAAATGTATTTACCCGGACCTAATATCCCACTACGGAAGTTCTTCAAGAGAATGTAAACAGTTAAATTGTTACATCGGGATCATTTTATCGTCCTAGTATAAATACTAACTTAACATCTTCTGTTTTTTTTAAATATATTTAGTATTACCTGGAGATGAAGACTCTCCCGTGAAAACTATTACATCAGATATTCCTATCATGTAAGCAATACTTTGAAAGTCTAGTTTTAGAATTTGAATTAAGCATTTTTCCTCTCACATTGATTTTCTGGAACGTTCACTTAAAAATATGCTCTGATTTTGTAGTGATAGCAGCTGTTTCCTTCTCGATGGATTAAAGGACAAGTTAGTGCGTAAGGTGCGTTTTCCCGTTGGGATTTTACTCTCTCGCGAATAAACACATTGTCTACCTGTTGATTCGGAAACTCATCATTGTACATTGATTTTATAGAACATGATCTCTCTTTTGTAGAACAAGGAAGAAACTCTCTTCGTCAAAAAATTTAAACGTGAAACTGATGACGATGGCAATCCCGTTCAAATGGAAGACGACTACATGGAAAAAGAAGCATCGCCGATTCCAGAAGGAAAATCTGTGGAAGAAGAAAATCTGTTTTCTACATCTGCGGAAGCCCTGGGAGGATTATCTTCTGCTCTATTTTGTCCTGTTACGGTAAAATACATAAAACACAAAAATTGAAACGATGTACAAGTCCTTTTTATAGGATAAGGGGCGTCGAAATTGATGTCGTGTTTGTGTTCTATTATTCAAAGGTTCAATGGTTGCTTGAAAATTACGAGACAAAGGTTGGCGTGAGTCTTCCGCGTTCTACTGTTTACAATCACTATATTCGTCATTGCAAAAGTCACGACATGGAACCCGTGAATGCTGCTTCCTTTGGTAAGTTAATCCGATCCATTTTTCTTGGACTACAAACCAGGAGGCTAGGCACGAGGGGCAATTCGAAATATCACTACTATGGGATACAAATCAAACCCGACTCAGTGTTAAATGATGTCCAAGAGAGAGATTCAGCTTCACAGTCCGATTCCGAGCGGGAGGATCAAGACATTAGCAGGGAGGCCGGTTGCAACAATGTGGAGATTCAGGAAGTAGATCCTTTAGATGTTACTGGAATGACTCAAAATGAAAAAGAAAATTCAGCAGAAGATCTTGCAGATCAAGAAAGTGCGGAGGTTCCAGATATGGAAGAATTGGCTCAGCATTTGTACGTCAACTGCAGAATAGAGCCAGAATCGTATTTAAAATTTGCTGTACCCGTGGCGACTTATCAGGAAATGAAAAATTTGAAAGACTGGCAAAAAGATATTCGACTCATTACAAAGTTCACCTGCGATCCCCAGCGCAAAGATCTAACACGAGTTAATTTGATTCATTTTGGTTAAAATAAATTGTCTTTTCTAGTATGGCCTTTGTATTTAACTCAAGGAATTTGTTCTTAATTATTTAGAAAATTCAACAAGAATGTTCAAAATTCGGTAAATCCTTGCCCAAAATTGATCACCGATTGAGTTCAGAAAATATTACCAGACATGAAGTTGATACCTTCCGACACAGTTACAGAAGTTTGTGTGAGGTAAATTTCTTCTTTGAGCGTGATTTACAGCTTTGCTTATTTATGAGTATTACATGTGGATACCAAATACTTATACAGCTCCTCATCAAGTCTTGCGTCCTTTACAAATTAGACTCAATTGTTCGGCATTGCCACAAATATTGGAGTGGACTTCCTCTTCTCAAACGCACGCTTAGTTTCTCCATGTAACTCGCTTTTAAATCACTCCATTTTTTATTAGGTTTATAAAAACGTAAATTGATCTCAAATTAGTTGTGTTGTTATTGGACACATGGCCAATGATTATCATATATTGTGTTCAGGAATAAACTAAAGTTATTTAGCAAAACCGAGAATATGCGACAGTTTATTCAGACTGTTGATACTCAAATTTATCAGTTAATTGTGGATCTACTATTTCCAAATATACTACATCCAATTCCAGGTAAGGTCATGCCTTCGTAAATTCCTAGCTACCTTTGTTCAGTTGTACCGTTTAGAAATGAGACTTTAATGTGATTATATTTTTTTGTTGGCCAATTTTCAGTTGTAGTAATCGACGTGGTGCGGAACTTTGCACAAAAGTTCATGATAAGTGTCCCTATAACCATGGAAGATTATCCTGAAGAGCTGCGGAAGATTAGATGCATAGCTGCAGAAGCTTTTGGCGAAACTATCCTCTACTACTGCAAACTGAATATGTTAGCAGAGGCCGTGCGCCCTCTATTTGAGGAGCAACATCGCACAAGAGCGTACAAAAGATTGAAGGAGCTCAACGTACCAGCTGCATTGTCAGTGGTGAGGTCATCTAACGATCGGACCTATGTAATGTAAGGGGGGAAATAGGTGTGTCATTTAAACAATATATTATTCGTTACTCTTTTCAGAGTATTTACTCCATAGCCAACGAGGACAAGTACTTCTATTTGATCGAGACTTACAGACAAGCGTTGAGTAAAATGCAGGATTTGGACTCATACGCCGAATGGGTAAAGAATGAAGTGGAAAAAACGTTGGGAGGCTTTAAAAGCTTAAAAGAAGAGCCCAAATTTGATGAGCAGGCCAAGGCATTTGCAAAGGACATGTCCTATATTTTGTGAGTGCTTGTATAACTTCTTCTGTATTTATAAATTACAAAAGATACGAACGATTGTTTGTCTGCGATTTTGAGCTGCATGTTGTGTTTTAGGTATGTCATCTGCAGTCAAATGGCTTTTATGGACACTGAAGTAAACACATTCTTTGCGGAGCTACAGTTGTTTACTAATAACTACGTGCTTCATTTGATTGAAGAAAAGCGAATGATGTTAAGAAATATGACCACCGTACAGTTCCTTATTCACTGCCTTACCATTTCTCGAGGATAAGAAGACGGCTCACAATAGTAATTGGACGAGTAGAATTTTAAGCTTTTACTTTTAGGCACCTCAGTTTGATAGACACATAATATTGTACTGTGGGTATTGAACAGGATAATGTTAATGTGTTATGTCTCTGTCTCTAGTCGTAATGACTGATCGAGTATTGTCAATGTATGAGTGTTATGTACGAGCGCGACAGTATCGACTTAATTCCTCTGCTCTCACCTTCTCCGTTGAAAATATTTTGGTTCAAATTATTGGTGAAAATTCAAGTGTGCCTTACAGTAAGTATTTAAGCTTGTTAATGCCAATCGAGTAAATTGAGTAACTGGTGATACGGTACGTCAAAAGTAAACACGATATAACTTTTTACGTTTCAGTTTATTATTTTTTATTTCCTGTAGAGCTGGAACTATGTGCTAACATTTCGTAGTTGCAATTAGTAAGCTAAAGAATGTAAATGGCTTGAGTTAGTAATTGTCCGTCTTTGGCGTTTGGAAATACGTAGCCGCCATTTTCATCCTTGATATCCTGAACATGAACACTGGCAACTTGAGTGAAGCCAGATGAAGACGCCCCTGCCCGAGAGTAGGGATTAGAAAAACAGGCTTTGGCTAAGAAATATCCTTCTGCTTTGGTCAAGTCTTTGGCTCTTCGATACATTTCTGTAACCAGTCCTTTCCTGCGGAAATTTCTGTGCACCGATGCAATAAAAAGATCAGCATAAGATTGGAGATTGTATTTGTCAAAGAGTTGGGATTCCTTATCCAAAATCTGAATGCCACACATGATCTTTAAAACTTTGGCTGACGTCAGATTGAATTTGTTCCAGTCGATGTCCTTCTTATGGTTGAATATCATGCGAACTCCGACTATCTGAAAAATTTATATAGAATAGATTTATTCCCAGTTGATTTGATAATTTGGGAAAAACTAATGATCACCGCAAAGTTAATCCTTACAGCATTTGTTGATTTATTCACTGCCACGAAGCTCAAATTGTGTTGCAGAAATGGACGGTAGAGTTTTTCAAAATCTTGTAGGAACTCCTCGTCAGGCTCGAGCAATTGACTCAGAGGCTCATCCGGGTAGAAATGCTCCCGCAGAAAAGCTGCAAGTTCTTGGTAATCCGATTCCAGAGCCTGGCGAAAGCGTATGTTTTCTTTCCAATCCCCTTCAACGTATTTCTTCATTGCGGCTGTCATGGCTAAAAAATAGCTCGTTTAGTGTTGTCCGCGTTTTATACCTCACACTACTACTGGTACTGGCTACTGGCACAGTGACAATGCTATGGAAGAAATATTAAGCTCGTTGAAACGAGAAACTATTTTTACTTCTGACTGAATGACCTTGATTTTCACGCGAATTTCATTAGTATGGACATCTGCTGTTGAGAGCATCAGTTGCATGATGAAAACAAAAGTGTATAGGATAGTACTATGTATTCTTTGCGTGACACATCTCAAGTACACAAACACTTATATTTGCTTCCGAATTTGCAATTGTAATTGAAACGCAACTTTGCATGTTGGTCAACTTCACCTTAGAAAACATTCGCAAAAAAAAGGCAATAAATGTTGGGAAAATTATATTGTTTCGTACCCTTTCCTGACCATCTCCTTTTTTAATTAACAATGATATACTTTGGTACATGGACGATAGAAGCACGAATATTGGAAGTTCAATTTAGGGAAATTCGAACGTTATTTAAATGTGTAGTTTGAATGCTTATGTGCGCGTAATGTATGCAGTATTTACCCAGATAATATTTAAATAATAAGAAAGACACAGTCCCGATCGTCCCCGTTTTTTCTGTCGGTAGGTCACTGTACTGGAATGGAACATCAATTTTTCCAGGCCACTAATGTAAGTATTTTATGCCAACTGTGGAAATAAGTCAGAACAAATTTTAAATCATTTACTTATATGATTCGAAGGAAAGTCGTTGAACACAATGTATTTTTTAGGTTTTTTAATCAAACATTCCTTTTCGAATTGGTGAGAACTTGTTGGTAACATTGCCCGGAAACGGCGCTGGTTATAGAATTCAAGAATTTAAAATAGCAAAATAATGTGTGGAATGGTGGCCTCAAAGAATATAAATAGCTTGTGTAATGAAGTTAGTTTCTCCAGCCCCAGGAACCACTAATTCTCCGTGTTGATCCCGCAGTCCTTGCAAGGGGATCCTGGCCACCTCTTTGAAACCCAATTTGGTGGCTCCAGCACGGGAGAAAGGACTCGTGAAAGTCGCCATGGCCATGACGTAGCCTCGACTGCGAGAGAGGGCGACGGTCCTCCTGTACATTTCCGTGACTAAACCCCGACCTCGAAAGTCCCGATGGACGCAGGTCATGAAAAGGTTAGCAAGCTCGGTAATATTGTACGTGTCAAACAGTTGTGACTTTTCGTTGAGAAGGTTGAGCAAGTATACAATCTTTTTGGTTTGTGCAGCTTTCAATCCATCCGAAGTCAGTGGTCGGTCTTTGGAATTGTGAAAGTTCAATCTAACTCCGGCAACCTAATGAAGCAGAAAAAAAAAATTGTAGACGTTAATCGAATATTTCTACGGGATTTAAAAAATTTTAAACCATTACTCATGAAAATTAAAATTATACCCTGCTTGTGCTTTTTTCAAAAGCCAGGAAACTGAGGTTGTCGTGAAGCATTGCCCTGAACATACTGTCAATTTCACTTTCGTACTCCTCCGATGTTCCCAAAAGAATGGTGAACGGTTCGTCCGGGTAAAAATGTTCTCGAAGCAATTTGGAAATCACGTCAAAATCATCCAGTGTAGCCCGGCGGAAGACGAAGTCTCCCCACTCTCCATTGACGGGATCTGTCTCCGTATTTGACATACTGCACGAGCCTAAGGTATTTCTGTAGAGCAATTTCTTCTTGCACAAAATAAATGCGACCAAGTGCCTTGTCCGGTACCGGAAATATATGTTGTTACAAATGTAAATACCTATTATATGCCTACGTTTGCCGGACTCCACCGGTTCTCCAGGAGATGTTTGTAGACTGTAAACCCTGAGCGTTTCAAAAACTGAGTTATAAATCCTGGAGATATTTCATTGGGCTTTCCCTTTTAGATAAATCCAGTCGTCCTCGTGTACCTCGTTACATTCTGTGTCTATTAATTCTCATGAAGCACATGACGCAACAGCTGTGACTTTTTCGTGTTTGCTACACACTTATAAAGGGATTCCAGGCTGAAGGGTGT
Source organism: Disparrhopalites patrizii (assembly GCA_034698585.1). Taxonomy (NCBI): domain Eukaryota; kingdom Metazoa; phylum Arthropoda; class Collembola; order Symphypleona; family Sminthuridae; genus Disparrhopalites; species Disparrhopalites patrizii. The sequence goes on from JAQGBT010000011.1 coordinate 67,599, forward strand.
TTGGTTATTATACTCCTATTATACATATAACTCTCATCAGTGGACAGATAATTTTTCTTGTCCTTCTGTATCTCCCTTTCCATGCTCTGTATTTTTTGCACACGGGGTAATATAAAACAGCCCAGAGGGGCAAGCATTTCACGCGTGTCTCACTATGCATTGACTGGACAGCGACTACTGGACCATCTTCTGCCGAGTTTGTAACTCAGTAAAGGAGCATTCTTATCATGATGTTATCTGGAAGCTCCTTGACAGCTATAACTATATGCTTCTCACATTAAATTTATAACAAATCTGCCGACTGTTCAAATTTTGTGGACACAATTGCTTTGCTCAGTTCACAGAGTAAAAACTGGCTCCTCTTCGGGGGATATGGATCTCCAGGAAAACAACAATGAGGCAAAATAAAAATAAGTAAAGGAAAAAGACTAGTATTTTTATTTAAGCTTGATTGTTGAAGTTAGTACAGACAGTGCATAAAAAAGGTTAATCGGAAAAGCGAATACGCATCTTCTCATACTACACACTCCCTCGTAACTAGCTTCAAAATGTCACGATCGACGCGAGCATATCAAATGTAACAACAAAGAGTAACAAGTTTTTATAAATGTTCTATAAGTAAGTAAGTATACATGTACGTAAAAGTTAATTATCCAAATGCAAGTAAAAACAGGTCAACAAATTACATACATACATATGTAGGTACATTAAAAGTGTAAGGGACAAATGATCAGACACTCCTTCTGACACTGCCTTTCGTCTGATTGAACTCCGCAAAGTTTCGAAGATTCTTCTTGGCAGTCTCCACACTTTTGCTCACAAGCTTCTCAACGCCCACGGCTTTTCTGGTTGAATTGGTAATGTGCACCTTGGTAATTATTTGAATGTTCTTGAACACATTTTGCCTCTTCTTTGCTTCCGGCGGCTGAGATGTTACATTCTTCCCCGGAGGGCTCAAAATGACTGGCTTGCTGGTGGACACGTAATTGTAGTAATCTTTCCCTAAATTTCTGATGGTTGGGGAAATTTTTAAATTTGGCCCACTGTTGAATGAGGAGATAATAGAGCTTTCTCCATCGTATGAGTGAGGACGGAAACTATTAGTAACATTCTTGGATCCCTGGAGAATGACAGAGCCATTCTTGTTGGTCCTGGGGAAAGGCATGAATTTCATGTTTTGGCTCACCTGCTGCATTTTGTACTTTTTGAGCAAAATGTTTCCACCCTTCACTTTGGGGACGCTTCGGAGATGAATGTGGACGTTTTGTACAGTGGAATTGTTACTGTTTGTACTCGGGAGGATGATCTGGTCAATGTTACTAGTGCCATAAGCTCCTAAGGCCTTGTTGTGGGTGGCATTTCTCTTGGCCAAAATATGTTCTTCATACTCCCGGACGAATTCATAATGCTTGGTCGTGCCCAGGAAGGAGCCACCTAATTCCACGGGAATAGCTTCCAGGGGGAAATGATGAATGAGGGCATTCCTAGCTCGGCTGTCCCATTCTGAGAAGATCTGATAATAAGTGCGAGGTCGTCGGGACAACTTGTTCGGAGACCAGGAAAAAGCTCTGGACAATTTCCAGAGGGCTCGAAAGGCGAGGGGAGCATTGACGATCACGACCTTTTTGATTAAGTAGGGATAATGTGTACTCGCGGCTCGGACAATCCTCAAGAGCGTCCAGGTGGCAGAGACACAGAGGAAATTGAGGACACTGTAGTCACGAGCGTCCACCAAAATCACGGCTTGGTCCACTCTCTCCGCCAGTCCGCTTCTCTTCTGGATGAGGAGGGGATGGTGATGGACAGCGAGTTGTCCAGGAGCTCCCAGAAGATGTTCGTCCGGATGGACTGCACTTCCCGCCGTCTTCTTCACTTGCTCCAAGAACCTCATGAAGTAATAGAAGAGTTGCGAGGGCATTCCTCCCCGATGGAAGAACTCCTTAAAGTTCCATTGACCCAGAGGGAGGAAAAATACTAAAGAGGAAGAGTGGGAAAAGTAATGCTCAATATAATGTACATATTATCAAGCAAATAGTAGCCTCGGCGGGACTACTAATAAGGATTGTTACAAAACGTTTAATGATAAATTATTAATTTTTTCCTGCAGACATAAACATATATGCATGCAAGTTTGTATTACATACTGGGATTTCCCTCCTTCGTGTAGCCAGTGTGTTCAAAGGGGAAATTTTCTAAGAGGAAAGGGGAAGGCACCCAAGTAAGGAGCTCGTCTGCACGAATCACGGCTCGAAATACGGCTGTCTGTCAGGAGGGAAAACAAAGCCAAAAAAACAACATACAAAAACAAAGAAAAAAACTAGACAAATCATTAATATTTATATATATATATGCACCCCTCACGGGGAAAACGTACACTAATCATTATTAACTATCCCAATAAAAATCAGTTTACCACAGTAGCAATGCAACTTTCATTTAGCGTCGAGAAAAAAAAATTTGGAAATTTTTAATCACTCAATCAGAAATGTGAGTGAATTATGCAAATTCATCTTTATCTTGATATCTATACGTCACTCCCTTTAATCTCCTCGTAAAAGGAGCAGCCATTTAATACCCAGTGAAAAAAAAACCGGACGTTTTGACCAAAAAAAGTTGCACCCTATAGGATGAATAGAAATTTATTGTTTGTTTTAAATACTGTTAAAAACTGTGTGACTGTCAACCACTAACGAATCAGCCATATTATGCTAGACAAAAAAATCATTGAATGCACTGATTCCTTCATTTAATGATGGGCAAGAGTATAATGTTGAATTTGTTTCACTGCCATTTCCTCAAAGGTTATTGTTGCACACTGAGTAGAAACTTGTCAGTCCTCTTGTCAATGCATACTTTTATATATTGTTAGTTAGTATCAGCGGTAAGAAAATAATTAATGAATGGGTTCACAACCCTTTCTTGGCTGTCGTAAGACCACAATGTGCATGTGTAAAAGTGGAAGTAATTCCGCATTTTTCTCTTCTTATCGTTTCTTTTTTGTCTTTAAGTCACTTGCTGTACAAAGAGCAGTCAAATAAGAGTTGAGGTGTGAAATAGTAATTAAAAAAGCAGGTAGGATGTATAATTTAGGTGTAAATCAGAATGTGAAAGATACGGGTAAAGCAAAGAGGAGGGTAGATTATAATAATATAATTTAACCGGTTTATCATAGCCCATCTTTCCCATGCTGACGTTTTCAAGCCTTAAAAAGCTCTTTCTGCAATGACTTTGTGAACAATTTTGGATTGTTACTGTTACAATTTTGTACAGACGATGCTGTTGAACCGCCTTATTAACACTTTCATCCTGTAATTAGAGCGAATGTAACAAGTGGTCATTACAAGTGGAAAACCCCTTCTGGCGGCGCAGTCCCATGTTTCCCTCTGATCATATCCGAGTCAAAGTGGCAATTTTATTGCTCCTTAAAAGGTGTCATTTTGTTGTTAAAAATTATATGCATGCATTTTGTGATGCTCCCCTTGGTAAATTAAGTTATTATGTTTCTCTACGAGCTTCTCGCCTAGGTAGATGTACTGCAAAGAATGAGAAATCGGAATCCCCAGAATGCCACCGGAAGGAGGAACGGAAAAATATTTTCCTTTTCTCTTGAAGATTTCTTACCAAACTGCAAGGTATTTTGCATTTTTGCCCCGCGTAACAGCATTATTACCTATATTTAAGGCAGAATAATACAAAAAATGTTGTGGCTCCAATTATTACTCCTTCCTTCCTTTTCACTGCTCACAGGTGCAACTCTAGATCCCCTCTAAACCTGTCTGCGCAACAGAGCAATTGGCAAATTTTGCGTGCTCGGTACTGAAATATTACATTACTACAAGACAGAACAGTTTCTGTATTTTCTGTACTTTGCTACGGAGCAAACGAACTTCATGTAGACGATTTTTACAAAAATATTTGGTGCTTTCACCTCATTTGCCTGTTATTAAATTAATTACTGATATTAATAGTAAATCCAAGGTACAGCAAGCCCTGGCAATGTGCATGCGTTTACCAGCAGATATGTATCACAATGGGGCTGCTCAGTTCGTGAAAAACAAGTTAAATACAAACTTTTCCTCTTACCCGTTCAAGTCGGCGAGCTGCGTCTTCAATACTATATGCTGCATCTGGAAAGAATTAAATTAACAAAAATAGCATTATAATAAGCTTTGACATTTTTACTAAGTGAGTTGAGCTGATACCTTAACATTCACCGACAATAGTTACCCAAATAATTCTAGAATATTTATGGTTTTAACATTTTCACGCATGCTTGGCGTGTATTAATACCAGCTCTATTTTACCGTATTTGAGATAGCCAAAATCTTGGGTTCATTCTAATTTTACTAATTTATAATTTTAATTATTATACTAACGAAATTGTATGCATGTACTACGTATTGCTGGGTGCACCTACCGCCAGTTACACGGATGAATTACTATTTTTAATCTTTTGAGCCGTGATGATGAGGGCAGGCTTCAAACCTTGCCTTTTATACAACCGTATAGATTATAGATGTTAAATAGAAGAAGCGAATTTATCTATTTTTACATCAATCTTGAGTACGGGGTGATCCATATATTGGGGTAATACTTTTTTCAAATTTTAAACAAGGAGTGTGCAAATTTTGTTTAAATATTTCCAAAATATAGCCAAGAGAAAAGGTAATTGACCTTGACATGCAAATATACCGTGGTGACTCGTGACCACCCATACTAGCTTTTTCAATGAAAACCACCCGTCGTTGACATGAGGGGTATAGGGAATGTACCCACTAACCAATTTATGGCGGTTTTCCCGCGCCAGGTTTGGACAGTCCCATTTTCAACGAATTCACTTCCGGTTTTGACTATAAATGGTCAAATAAATGTTTTATGCATCAGTAAAAATCGAAAAATATCTGTTGTTGATACAGAATTCTATTGCCAATTTGTTATTATATTTTTCGATTCATTGAAAATTCATTGAAAATGGGACTGTCGAAACTTGGCGCGGGAAAAGCGCCATAACTTGACCAATTTTGATCGGAACTGGATGAAACTTTTTTTGTAGATCCACAATTACATTCTGCATGTGATGCGTGCTTGTAGTGCCTTGCAGCATCGCTGGGTCATTGCGCTTAGGGGTTCTATAATGGTTAGTGGGGACATTCCCTCTACCCCTAATGTTAAAAATGGGTGGTTTTCATCGAAAGGGTTGGTATGGGAGGTCACCAAGGTATATTTGCATGTCAAGGTCAATTACCTTGTCTCTTAGCTATATTTTGGTAATATTAAAAAAAAAATGTGCACACTCCCCTTGTTTAAGATTTGAGAAAAATTGCCCCTACAGGGCCATACATACGTATGTACGTATATAGGGGCCATATATGTATTACGTATGCTACATGGATTGGTAAAAAGGAGGAAAGCCAAACATTCCAGCTTGTTGAATACAATAAGAAGAGTTTTCTTTCGACATTTACAAAACTATTTGTCAAGGTGAATGAATAAACATCAACCAGCGGTGCAGCTCTCAGAAGCTATTGTTCTACAAAATACGAAAAATATTACCTTCCAAATATCTTTCCAGTTGCTTGTCTGTCGTGAAAAAAGGATGAATGGGCAGTCCTTGGATACGGGTCCGAAGCTGTGAATTTATTCCAAAGTATTCACTCAAGTACCAGATATAATACTTTAATTTACTCATTACTTCTTTACAGAGAAGATTCCTTCTCTTCAAGTTTTAATCGGAAATGGGAGGGGCACCACTTACTGTTAGCTGTTTGTTTAGTATTTTGTAGTTAATGAGTTTTGTCTCCAGTGAACATTATTTACATTTTTACATGATTGAAATTGAAATGCCAATTACCTCGATGACAAGCGGGCTCACAGGGCGAGGCTGGGGAGTCTGCTGAGGAACAACTAAAGTGTACAGGGGCACTCCGAGATATTGCTGATGTACCGGATTTACTGGGATCCACTGACAGTTTGCCATATCTGTCATTGTAACAATAGTGAAAATCCACCTGAGAATATCCCCTTTAAAAATTCTTTTCATCTTGCTGACTTTCGGTGAAATTCCAGATACAACACGGAACTTGTACGGATTTTCTCGGATTTCACCTTTGCACGGCTAATCACTGAGATGACTAACGAATGAGATATTAATAATATTTTAATTTCCTCCGTGTTCCTTCCCCAGATTTCCCCAGTTTGGTTGGGCTGCGATGACTATCAGAAGCGAACTAATTTCTTTTTGCAACTTTGGAAGACTTATTTAATATTTTTTACCTTCTGTTGTACTATTCACTTTCATCAATAATTATTTTATCGATCTTTACTTGCCATTCATAATAAATAAGATCCACCAACTGGGAGGGAACTTAATTTGCTTTGGGGGAACACAATGCTTTTTTCTGCTGGGTGAATATTAATTTTACTTGACTTTTAACGGTGGGCTTTGAATTGTTCAGGTTGGGGTGGGTCAAAAAACCTTTAGATTTCTTTTGAGGGGAGAAATGATCTATACTACTCATGCTTTTTCAGAGCTCATGAAAGGCGTAATGTAATGGTAGGAATGATGAGGAGGTCCAATCATATGCACGTATGTAATAATATAACATGGTGAATACACACATAAAATGTAGGGTGGATTATAATGGTAATAACAGTAATGAAGGCCAAAAGCAAAATATGAGGAGTCTTTAAAGAATAATAATATCAAATGAAAGAGATTGAGGAAGGAAGCGTGCGCCTCCAATCATTTCCGTCCAACTTGTCCCACCACTTTTTTCTCCCCTAAAAGTCAATGCATCTCTTCTCTATAGAAATTGCACTGAACTTCATTTTCTCAAGCACCATTCAATGAGATGATAAATGTGCTTTCTTGTGGGAAAATGAATTGTGGAAAGGTTCTTCTTTGTACTTGTCGATAGAAATCGATATATATTTTTTTCAATTGTATAACAAGTAGTTTTTTTATTAAATCTTACATGATTCGAGAGCAAGAGGTGAAATTCCGGTCTCTCTCTCATTTTTGTAATTTTTGATCTACGTTTATGTGGCTTCACTTTCCTTTGACAAAACTTTCTATCATGATGATGAGTGACCGTAACATTGCCAGTGTCATTTCATTGGCACAAGTCTTCAACAATCACAAACGGCTGCTGTGATTTGTCTTGATGGTGACTTATTTTGAGCAGAAAAAATTACACGCGTAATTCTGTTTGTACCAGTGTGTTCATTTTATTTTTTCTCTGGGAAGTCACAGCTTCTAGGCATTGACGTACGTGACATTTTCTAATTAACCTGGGGATTCCGTTAGTTATTGTTGCTTCCGGCGAATATTGCAGATAGACATTAAAAATAACAACGAAAATGACGTGAGAATTGAATGCTACAGCTTATAGTATAGATACCTATATTCGAGAAAAATAATGGTTACGGAGACACATGCAAGCATGTAAACCTCCGTAATGCTTTCTGCAACGCCCTTGCTCTTAGTGGATCACTGTATTTATTTATTTATGTACTTGACCTAAGCATTTCAGATGTACAAAAATTGTAAATAGTGAAGTTAATAATGCCATCATATGTCTGGGTTCGCATTTGTAAAGACTGCGTGAGGCTTATTTGTGCTATTTTTTCTTCATCTCTCCTCGCTTTCTCTGGCAGCTCTTGTTTGTTCCTCGCATTGGGATTTGGGATGGAGAAAAAGGGAGAGTGAAAAGAAAACAGATGATAAAAGAGTTAACAATAAAGAATCTGAATGTGCATGCATGCATTCAAGCCTTTTTGTGTGTACAACATCGGTCTCACCTGCAGTGTGTCATTATGGAATTCTTATAACTATAACTATCAATTTCTGCACGAAACTCCCCAAGTTTAGTGTATTTTGTCGCATTTCAATTCCATGACTCTCCTACTTGCCTTTGTACCCAAGTTCTCGTGTAGTTGAGGAAGAAATATTACTCTGACCCGTCGGCAAAGACTCCTTACGTGTAATTTAATGTGCTCAAACTCTGAAAAGTGTTCTTCCCGAGGGATGTACTCATGTACTGATAGTTTTCCTTCCCAATTAAAATCCATGGGATCAGGATCGACACCGAATAGTTTACACTAATATGTATAAGCAAGGTAAATGTGATTCCAATGCATTTTCCCTACGTTGCACTCATCAGACAGCACTGTTCTACGGTAATGGCAACTTAAAACACAAATTATTCAAGAAAGTACTGTCCGGTAAATGCGAGTATGCCAGTCAACTAATGTAAACTGTAATGAGTAATGAGTAATGCATACACATTTAGTAATCGTCCCTCAGAATATTCGACATAGTAGAGCAAATAACTTTAAAATATTGCTTAAAATATTAAAAAAACGCAAACTAAGTTTTCGCAACTCCTGTAATTTGCCTAAATCTTTCGTCCGAAGGGCAAATGTCACATTATTTCGAAAAAGTAGTAAACTATACATATTAAGTACTAACTGAGATTCTGAGAAGAAAAATAAGAATGTCGTAAATCGTAAAGCGATAAAACTATCAGATACGCACATAGTAGTAGTCTTTACTTAAGTGTCGAAGGGAACAATAAACAATAGTACTCGGTTTGGCCGAGTACTATTGGCATTGGGTACCTGGACACTACACATAATACATGTATACATAGGTACATACATACATCAACCAGACCGTGATTATTTATTTCATCCATAAACCGATGCCCAATACCCGACTGGGTTTTATACATTTTGATTAAAGTAAAAAATAAAGCACACAACACTGCAATGAATACTTTAACAAGTGGCCATGTTCTTCCTGAGTCTCTTAATAGTTGATGGTAACTTTCACACAGCGGACGTTGCGGAATAAGTTGGTCGAGCGGAAGGATTATCAGGTGTGGGCAAGCTGTTTCTTGGCCCTCTCCCATTGACTTCTACAAAATGAGGACAACAGCATCCTGCCAGTACTTCGATACAGATTTAAAATTTAAATGTCAACATTTCAATACAAATAAAATTCGGAAGATTACCTTCATTAGTAGTCTGCAAGCACCGAAATTTGGTACACAGTTTTTGCCACATTTTTTTCTGACAAACAAATACCCAGAAAATTGCCATGCCCTCAAAAGCTAGAACTACATTGACACTAGCGGCAAGCCAGTCAACCACACCCCCGGACAGAAATTCGAAGACAAAGTCTAGTGACCATGGAATCCCGGTGATGATGACGAGCTTCCCTACGAGAATGGCTCTGTATTTTGTTAATGATATACATTACCCCCATTATTTTGGCAACATTTAAATGGAGACGGAGCAGCAAGGGCTTACTGATTCCTGGTGAGAGCGGAATTGGAGCGTCCATCCATTCGCCGGCTTCCCCGAGTAGCGGACACCAAGCTTCTGACCACCATGACCACAAAAATCATATTGAGAAGATACAGGACAAGGATGACGAGGGTCATGTAATAGAAGCTGCTGGAGAACCCATTGCTAGGTAAGTCGCTCCCGAAAAAACAATTATTTCTTCCGTAGCCCGGCGTCAGGATTGTCTCAAATCTTCGACAACCACGTTAAGAACAGAGTTAGACACCTATTTCTGCTATCTGCAAATTCTGTCTTGCTAAATCTACGTCATTTTAATGGCTCCATGTTATGCAATGAAAATACGAAGATTTACTTACCTTTTCTCAATAATCCATGAAATTCCCACGACAATAGAGGGAATGCCTAAGCCGTAAGCACAATAGACAGCAAAACGGCGTCTTCCTTTTGAACGTTCCGACAGAGGGACCATAGATCTGCAAGGTAGCATAATTAGCAATAAGCAATGTGGCCAAAAGGCATATTAATAATTTGTATCAACAATCCCAAGAAAACAGCTTCCAATGATGAAGCCAGTTTGCGTACCTCACAGTCACCAACAGGTCGAATGTGAGAACATTTAACCATGAGTAAGTGGCAATTCCAAAGAAATGAATGGAGACAGCTGCGGTAATTAAACTTTGCTTTTAAACATGTTGGCGCATATGTACTACATTTACATTTGAATGCATAACAATGTATAATTAACCTGTGACGACGCAAAATGGGGATTCCAGCTGGTTTTTATGAAACAGTATATTCCTCAGTGCCAGTGTCCAGCTGAGAAAGAAGGTAAATTTGGTTAGGGAAAATGCCAAAATTGTCCAGCCGTGTATATTATGCTCTCGCCAAAGGACAACGTACACGGCGACGGTAAACAGAAGGCATAGAGTCGAGAGGGTAAAGAGTCCAAAAAATATCTTAATGATGTAATGCCCAGTCCCGGAACTTTCTCCTTCAGTTTCCTGTATCAAAATAACATTTTGCGCGTTTATGGTTCATTCCAATTTTACTAAACATACATACACACGACTTTCCTAGAAAAATGAAATGCTAACAAACCGTTGCATTTAACGGGAAAGGAGGCGGAAGACATTTGGTAATGGCATATGTTTGAGGGTCATATTCAGTCAATTGAAACAGTCGGTGCAAGCATCGAGCCCGCCCTTCCGCGTTAATGAATCTCCGATCTTGTGTGGTGTTAATGTCGCCCGGATCTACAGTGAATCTAGAAAGAAAAAAAACATTTTATTTACACACCTCCTGTTCAAAAATGCTAAAATGATTCCGAATGGCTAAAAAGTTTGCACACGTCCCCCTAAAAATGTGTCCAACTCACTCCGTCTTCAAGCTGGATTGGTTGACGTCTCCGTCAAGATGCGGGAGAGTCTTGTAGACAAATCTGATGAGTTGGTCATCATTATGCTGAAGAAAGCAATTATGGTCTAGACCCTCGGTGAGATTTCGTTGAGGCTCTACCCGATCGTTGGCTTCCCCTTCCAGAGACTCCCCGATTTTGTCCGGGACCACCTGATTGACACGGTTAGTAAAAAGAGTCTGTGAAAACGTGTTGGTGAGAGTGCTATTAGGGGAAATATTCAAGACGGATGCAGCCTCAAGTGAAAGCCGCTCATACGACGCCACACACACCGTCAGAGTAACACAGAAAAGGTCATCTAGAGTAAATGGCATTAAAAAGTAGTCACCCAGTCGCCTTGTTTGTTGCTGTCCGGGAACACTCGGGACGGTAAGGAGCACTTCCCCTCCAGCTTGGCAGCATTTGTGCAGGCAATCTTTCCACTGGGCAACAATGTCTTCTGTCACGTCACTACTGTGAGTATTATTAATAAGACTATTTCCGTCCTTTTCCGTCACACTCTCACCACCTCTTAGTAAATCTGTGTCCGGGGATAACTCATCCCTGGAAACAGTGCTACTCCTATTGTCAGGCAATTGATGGAGATTGGGGGACGAAATTTCCAGAGCAGTGCCATACCGAACCCAAGCATTTCCCACACAGAGAGTTAGGATTAAGGAAATCCTTGGAGAGAGTTTCATTTTTTGGACACGTTAATTACACCACAATTGTCCATCGCACCAGACTGAAAATGATAAATACAATGACACTATCTACTTCTTAGAAATTAGTCATTTTACAGTTACTTACTAGTAAAACTGTAACTTGTGTAGCTGAAACCGAGGGCAGGTATAACGAAAAGTACAAATTACATGCTGTTTTACGAGGGTCAGTTTGCAACAACTGATGAGCGGTGGAGCATGTGATTGCTTCTTGCGAACAACAAATCACGCACATCTTCTGCCTTTCCGCACACGACGTACTTGGCATATTAAACATTCTAGCTATGAAGCCCCAGCCAAATAAGTGGTTGCAGGACAAGTTCGAGCCCGAAGCTATTTGTGATGTACAGATGTACTCAAAGAGGTAAAGAGCTTGATGCAGCCTTACAAGTATATAGGCAAGAATTTGTGCATGTGTTTGCCCAGGAGAGCAGATCGTAGCCATCAAAACGGTAGAGAAGGTGGGCTAATGCTGATATTTGCAAGCAAGAGTTACTCGTACCACGTAAACACGTGGAAATTGTGTGTCAAATTCGTAGAACCAGTTTTTGCTTGTAGTTTTTCTGACAAATAGTACGCAAAACTGGCTTGAAAAAATAGATATTCTTTAACACAGCGAATTTTGATGTTTGAAAGTTGCAATAATTGCCATTCCTTTATTTTAATTAGTACAGCGTTTTAAAATCTAAACTTTGGATGTAATCAAATTTTTAATTAAGCATTATTCAGGTTTGCACAAGGACGGTCAAAAATGAATACACAAAAAGCAAGTTAAATTGCACAATACATGGAGAACGAAAACTGCGCAGTGCTCAAGTGAATACGCGTGCGATAAAGTAAAGAAGTGGACTTGATATCCTCACATAGGCAATTATTATTTCATTGCTATCCATTATCCATTAGCATGGATGAACAAAATTATCGACAATGCGGATTACTTGTTTATTAAAAAAAAACTATTTGGGTAATACATAATATTGAAGGAAGAAAAAAATATTTTCACATGGTATAAGAGTATAAGCCAATTTATTGACAATTGACACATTCATATACTATTGCTGATTGCTGCGGTAGATCGTAACTGAGCGCGTTGCTAAATTCAGTAACCACTTAAAAATTTAGCAACTAGATTAGCAACGTCCAGTATCTCTAATGTTAAGCACAATTGCTGTTGTTGTCAAATTTGATCTAGTCTAGTCCAAAAATTACTTTAGAAAGCTAGACAAAAACTGAATTTAACAACGTGGCCATTGTAACTATAAGTTTTGTCTTTAAAAACTAACACACTTATCCACGTATGTACGCTTTCAGAAAACTCAAGTCTTGACTTCATTTACAAAAACTGATCAAGCAATTACTTCCTTTCCCGTACATATAAGCAGTGTTTTCAAAATGATTAAAACTGCCATTTCAAAACGTGTCAATTATAGGAGAGCATTGTTGTCCAGATAATAGTGAGGTAAGAAGGTAATTCGGGGGTATTAGTTCCATACGTTTGTTATTTTATTTGTCTGTCTCGCCGTTAAAATCACACGCCCATAAAAATGCAACGTAGAAGGCACACAAATGGTGTTATAGTTATCCCGTTTGAACATTGGATCAATTGGATGACGAGAATAAGAATCTCAAATGCTGTCACTTGATTTACTCATCAGCTTGGTCCAAGGTATCCAAATATTCTTTGGTCAACGACTGCCTGTGAATGGTGTCCCGAGTAATGTCTGCGCGAGCCACCTCGTCGCCCTCCCCGGCTTCTTCTTCATCCATGGACCAGCGGCAATAGTGAAGCAATTTCATCTTGACCTCTTCGTCATACTCCCGAAGTGATGCCAGCTCTGCATCCAGATTCTCCCCCGTCATATCTGAAAGCAGATCTTTCGGTTTACGTGGAGTTTTGATGCAAGTAAATCCTGTTTTTTGGCCGCTCTTTTCCTGGAGCTAAGGGAGAAAGTTTTACACGAACATGGATGAATGAAGTGACGGCTACACGAGATTTCGTCGTATTTATTTACATGCATATTTGCTAAAGCTTGGTCGAAGGGAACACTATACAGTAATAGTGTCAGCAATGACCTACTGTGTAATGTTTACTACTCAACTGGGACTTACTTTTTTTGTTTTGACATGCCTGACAGCCAGTATTTGCCTCTCTTTTTGCCGGTCTGCCTGAACCTGTTGTAAATATTTGTACCAACATGGGTCGTAGCTGCAATCATTTGGATCAATTACCCCATCCTTTTTATCACAGACGCACACTCCTACAAAGAGAGAAGGAACCAAATGCTTCAGCGCTTATTGTTTTGTACGGTGCCTTTCATAAATTTTTCTTTCATTTGTAGCTTCGGAAGGACCCAAAGTAGCGCAATTGGATTTGGCAATTAAATATGGGTGGAATACCTACACATCCTGTATTGGCTTTCGGCCTGCTGCTGTAGGTGAAAGCGCCGTTTTTAATCAAATCCGAGAGAGTCGGCTCGGAGTCAATGAATTCCCAGAAGTTTTTGCAGCGCTCTCTGATGGCCTTGTCACTAGCCCCGCAGTCTTCGTCGTCGTCGTTCGAGATCCTTCCAAAGTGAAGGGTGAACTTTCCTTGTCCATGCTGGTGACAACACTCTGTTTCGTAATTTACTTCAATATTCTCCTCTCCTTCTGGTTCCAAGTAGTCTTTGTCATAGAACCGTGTTCCCAACTTCCTGGGTTTATTGCAAAGAAATTCAATGTACTCTGTTTCCGGGTCTGTCATCTTTCTCTTGAAATCTGATTTTAAAGATGCAACTGCGTTTCTTCTTCCACACACGCGGGTAGTCACGGATAGGGGAAATTCTCTTTATTTTTATTCAGTGACTGCTTGTGTTTTCTTCAATGACAAAAATAAGCGACGAGTAAGTGCAAAATAGAGAATAGTACATTACAATTTTACCTCAAGTATTTTTGTTACTCCTATTAAAACGTCCTTTTTTTTTACTTTTTTTTATGTTGGCCAGCTTTGAGTCCTTACGGTTCTCAGTTCTTAAAGAAAATCCTGAATGCTTCCAGTCTTCAGTACTGCCTGTTTGGCTAAATCGCATATGGGAGGTTTACGGCGGAATACTCTTTTAAAAGGTAATTTAATGTTCACCACTTGAGATTCTTGAAAGTCATCAAGTGCTGGTGAAAGGTACGATAAAGTGCCACCTGCAAAGAAAAGTGCAAAAATAATGCGAGGAGGAAGGAGGACGGATGTTTTTCTGGTAATTCCTTATCATGTATCTTTCCGGTCCGGAGTCTCCGGAGTTAGGCACAAAAACGATTAAAAGAATTTTTATAACGAAATGGCTGATGGAATGGAGAGAGATTGATAGTTTTACTATTTAACTATTTATTATCCCTGGTAGCCCTGGTTGTGAATTGTGAATAATATTAATTAAAAATAATATTGTTCTTGCATCGCCAAAATCAATTAGCAACCCATGGCGATCCTACATCCTCCCCCATATTGCTTAGATGTTTTTGTTATTTTGAACGAGGGTTTCAGTTATTAATTTTTACAAATTACAGTATGCTTCATGCTTTGTTCTCCAGGCCACCAACTCCAAGCGGAGATTAGAGATACTCCGATGATTCATCGCAATATGACAACGACCAGGCTACCATAGTAACGAAAACTACTTGCAAAAATTATGAAATACATGTAGTGATGTAAGTAAGTCAGTATAACATTCGAATAGGATATTTTCAGTTTCAGTTTGGAATGAAAATTTCCGGTTTCATTGGGCCAAAAATTTAAAGCTGTTGATTGTCTTGCCGAGTCCCGAGGGTAAATCTGAAGTTTTGCTTCAAGCACAAAAATGTCCATGGTTAAAAAAACATGAAGCAGTTACTACTTGCGTGGTAAAAGCGAAGGGTCACATAATTTTGCCTTGCCTCATGCCTATACAAAATCTAAGCGGCCAACAACCAATCTCCAAATACAACATACAAGGCATGGACCAACAGCTATACAGTCATTCTCTTCTGTGAATTTGTGTTTGCTTCGGTTCCACATACTTTAAAATGCATTAATCCCTCTTACTTTTGAAATTGAAACGTAGCATTTTTGATTTTTGAAAGCAAAATGAACATTTTTGGATCTACAACAAAGCTTAACCCCATTACAACCGCCATTTTAGTTTGTTGTGGCTTGTCTGCGGTAATTATTTTTCTGAACATATTTTTCTGAAGTTACAATTCATCTAACTGAATTAGGGACATGCGTGACGGTTAGCCGTTTTCGGTGTGACATAGTTACCAATTACCACATTTACTTACTACACAGTTCATAGCTTTGTTAGATGCTTCTAGAATGTCCTCAAGTCCAAAATATTTAGTGACTTACTGGCTACTTTTGTGGAAATGATTCATGGTCCTGCTGCTTTGTATTTCAGATCTTTGGGGTGATTGCAATGATCGTAGCTGGAGCTTTGGTGGCGTCACAGAATAAGATACCTTCAATGTGCAGAGATGACCGGAGTAAAATCTTTTGCCGGATTCATAAGAACATGGGATTGGTAGCTATTGTTGCAGGCTTAGCTCAGCTGGCTATAGGAGGAGCTTCAGCCTTTCTCACGGTTTGTAATTCCAACTTTTTCAAAGCCTTATTCATTGCTTCGTATATAGCCGAGCCGAGAATGAGCATTATTGTGATTGTGACATGGCTCAGAATATCACCATTGTGAATGGCACAAAATAATGAATGTGGAAATGCTGGACAGTTGCTCTATGGAAGGATTGCTCTCCTTATTTTTGGAACGGGTCATTCTCTGTTGGTGGTGCCTTTCACGGCCGGCTTCTCCCTCATGCTCATTTCAGCCCACTACAACTCCAGTTATGGCAAGGGGATGAATGCAGGGAAAGCTTTCTATGGCTTCATGTTCGTCGACCTTTTGTTCTGCGGATTAGTGGGCCTTGCATCCGTACCCGCTGAATTCATTCTTAGATACTACGTGAAAGATAATAAGATCACAGTTGGGAGATCCAGGCACCAGCACCACACTTCCGCTCCCCCACCACCCAGCTCATCTGCTCCGAAGACGAGTGATCGAGATCGAGATCGAGATCGCAAGTCCGAATCACGATCTAGACGGGATCACAAGAGCTCCAAGGCCTCAGTTAGCACCTCCAGATCACATAAGAAAAAACATCACAAGAAGTAACCTTTACCTCAACCTTTACCACAAGAAGTATTCTTTACCTTTTCACGGGCGACAACTCTAATTTTCCATACGGAACTTCCTATTTCTATTTTATATGTATTATTATATACAACATTATTTGCATAATGGCCCATTCTGGGCTTCTAAATAATCATGTAGCTTTCATTCAGTTCAGGGAATTTCATTTGGTTTATTTATTTAGTCTTCATTTGGTTTAGTTTTTTGGGTTTGATTACAGCAACTCAATCAGTTATTGTTATTATGTCGGCGGTATTTTAGGAATGAAAGGCAATTTTTTGGGATAGAACATTTTTCTTTTACTTCTTCAGTTCCAGCAATGTTATAGCATTTTCTTGTATTTGGTGAGAAGCAGGTTAATGATAATAGCCCTTATATCGTGGCGAGCAAAGTCGTGACCTTGTGACTGAAACTCATTCGATTCCAATTTATTTATGGTTTCACTTATGTTGTGAGTACGTTTGAACAAATAAATAATTTATAGGTTGTGTATTCTTTGTAATTTTGGCACATTTCGTTTGTCGGTATTTTAAGTTGCTTCGTCTTTTTTCAAATGCATCATGTGCTTACGTAAAAGTGAAAAACCTGTCCTGATGCATGATCTCACAGAAGTGAGATCATGCATTTTTGTACGCTATTTCTGTGTTCGATGTATTTCCTCGTCGTAGTTCTCAGTTCGCACTCGCACTCAGTTCGACATCGGAAGTCAGTAATCACTTGGCTGGAATTAATCATGTGTGTAGGTACTTGTACGTATACTTATGCTGGGATATCAATTAAGAAGGAAAGGCCAACACGTCAAACAATTCTCGAAAGTTGCTGTTTTTATTAATTTCATCATCGTCATTAGTTCACAATTTAAAATCTTAATCCGGTACGCTATTGCACCAAGTAAATATTCTCCGGTAGGACGATACATTATTTTTAAAAAGTTATAATTATTAGATTACCATTAATGCAAAACACATGGAACCATCCTTATTATTCAACTTAAACTCTAAGGCACTGTGGTCTTTTGTAGAAGAATGATATTCCATTATTGCTTTTTAACTTTCTTGGTATAGGAAAGAGAAAGTGTGAGTACTTTCCCTACAGGAAAAAGAGGCATACATAATACAGAAATGCTTCTATGAACCGATTTTAAAAAATGTCGAGGTGTTTCTTTTTTAACTGTCTACAGAAATTATAAAAGTTTATCACCGACACTGTCTGGCTCTACGATGGTAATTATTATAATCGATAAAAAATATTGGGTTAAAAAAGATTAAGAAAATATTTCCCTGCCTTCAACATTCCATATCGCCGGCCTCAGCCGTAGAGGGATATCCAGATCCAGATCCGAACCTGTCAGGAACCATCACGTCGTCACCTCCAGGGCCGTTCAGTCGTCTCTTTGCTTTCTTACCAGGCTCCCTGGGGACTGTAAAGCATTTTCGCGGTCAACAATATTAAATACTACTTTTTAAACCAATTGCTTCCGCTTAATTGGAGAAAGAAATGGACATAGTTTTACCAGTGAAAGGATTATCGCTGTCATTGTCATCAAAGGCATCCTCCACTCCCACGTCTACAAGCTGAACGAGCTTGTCACTATCAACTGGCATTCCGTCATTAGATGCGTCCGAGTCGTCTTCGATGATGTACCCGTCCTTTATTATGGTTGAGGCAATTTCCTCGTCAATCGCAAACTGCTTTGGGGGTGGTCTACGGCACAACCGTCGAAAGGAAAATTGACAATTCTAATTAACTAATTACATTAAGCCGGAAACAAATGCTCCTTATTTGAGAAAATATTTTGAGAGGAATTTGCACACATTTTTCGTCCATGATGTACTGGATTTTAAAGGTCATTTGCATTTTTAATTCTTTTTTTTATCCCATTTAAGAGAAGTAAACGTTATTAGTTGAGAAAGTTGAATTACTCAGCGGTGTCGTGGCTGTACATATGAGTATCTGGCTCGTCAGGGGCCTTGCGCTTCTTCCCAGATAGTGGCACCCAAATGGAATGGTACCTCGTAGACAGCCCTGTACTTTGCAAACCACTGTTCCGCGCAGAGGTCGATAGTGACGAAGATGTCATGACTCCAATGCACTCCGTTGTTCTTTTAGGCCTGGAAAAGCGGGATACCGCAATGAAATCAACTCAATTTGCATCTTCTGAATTATCAAATAGCGGCAACCATTACACCTTTTATTTGCTTGTCATAATACGAATCGAGTAAAAACAGGCAAAGAACAAACGTACTAAAATTAGCCCATTGTATGAATACACCATCATATAAAAGAAGTATTACTTACTGCAAGAAAAGCCACAATTAAATGCAATCACGAAAGACTTGCACAAATGTTTTTCTCAGTGGGTGATCCAGACTTCCTTACTTGCACGCGCACCAACGACAGGCAGAAAAATAATTTTATAAACTCGAAATTTCTGGCAAGAAAATTCAAAACAGTTAGTGGGACTTAATTTCGGGCACAAACTGTAAATGCGAGTTATTAACAGTGTTGAAGAGGCTGCAAAAGGGCCAAGCGTGAAGTAAGAGGAATGAGGAAATCGTAGCGTCCCGTACGAGGGACAGCTGATGACTGCAAACTGAGGGCAAACAAAAGTCATGACATGAAACAAATCCCGTGAATATTTGCAAACTCCAGGAATATCAAACAGCTCATTTGCTTGTGACTGTACCATTCAAGTGTAAAAATGCTACCGTCTTTTAAATATTCTCAGTGTTTTCAGGATCTAATACATACTGTAAAACGATCTCAACAGTTTTGTCGCCTACACAGTACCTTTAATGTGCCTCAGACTGAATTCTGCACGAATTCGTTCACTTATTATGTATTTTCTACTATTAAAACAGTGAATTTTGCCGTAGAAAAATTGAACTTAGTAGTTGTAGTTAGTAATCCATACGAATTCAATCAAGTGAGATTCTATTAGCATTATGTGAAAGCTATGGCTCCATTGATAGTAATACTTACTACTTACTAATATGTATAATATACATACACTACAGTGTTATTCTGCAGGAAATTCTGGATTTCGTACTAGTTTGTATATACAGGTTCTACGCGCCCTTGTCCAAGTACTTTTCCTGCTGCTTTTTACGTCGCCAGCAACAATCACATCGTGCAAACTATATAAGCGAAATTTAAATTAAAGGAGGAAATAAGGTGATTTGTTTTGTCAACATGGATATGGATGAAAAACAGTGAACGGATCCAGGGATTATAAATTACAAAAGGTCATTGTATTTTTGCAAGCAGATCCTTTTCCAATCACGATAAAAGCGAATAATAAAAATGGTCGTACTTAGTGTTTACAATGTCAAATACAAAGTTGGGGATAGGAAAAACGAAACAGTAACATTTAGCATTTAGCACAGAATAATTAGGTTTATATGTAGCCAAGTAGCCACAAGACTAAGAAAAAAACTAAAGCGACAAAAACGACACCGTAACAGGAGATGCAGTATCCACTGAGTAAAACTTGGCAAATTCCTCTCCAAATAGAATCATGTCTTTGCTGGAAATATTAAAATGACCAAGTTAGTAAAAGTGTGAACCATGTCAAACTTCCGTAAAAAAATCCATGGTCAGATATTAAAAATGCTGAAGAAAGAAATTGGCTCACATTGTAAAGGAGAAAGGCAAGAATAAGTGCTTTTTCCTCCGGCTCAAAATTTTCGGGGAAAGTAGCACCCACACAATCCTGAGGTCGGGCAGAGCCCATTTCTTCTCGAAACGTGACGTTCCCACAAACCTCCCCCACTTGCGTGGTCTCCACATACATCTCATACAGAATGTCACAAGAAGTGGCCAGGGACTCGGTGAACCCGGATAGCTTTCTCTCCGACCTTCGCATGAGCACCATTTCCTTCTCCCGAAATTCTCTCCGCACCACCGAAATGATTGGATTGTAGTCAATGTCGTGGATCACGTAGTTGTCTCCAGACCCCCAAATGTGCCCAAGAAAGGCCCCGCTGATGAGAGAGACGTGCGTATGAGCCACTTTCTCATCCATTTCTTCCCCACTCAAAACTTTGAATTTACGATTCAACCAGGCGTCCGCCTGGAGATGGATGAGCCAATTCTTTTTTTCGTTCCCACAACTCCGATAACTCTCGTTGCGCTGGGCAATGGTGAGCAAGGGATTTCCGTCGGAGCTGAAGACGTAGAAGAGAAAGGCCCACTTGGAGAAGCGAAGACACCAGCCGGAGTGGACTTCTCCGGCGGAGAAGACGTGCTCTCCCTTGGCGTTGAACACCTTGAAGTAGGTATGAATGCGGACATCCCTGGACAATTTGAGACTGCGGAGTTGTTTGATGACAAAAATCATGTCTGTGTCGACCAAGGTGCCAAAATCGGAGAGTTGCGAGAGACTGGTGGAGAAGGAGGAGCCGGGCACAAGGCGCTTCAAGTTGGGGTCAGACAAGGAGTCTTGCTGCTCCGAAGATGGCACCGCCAATTTCTTCTTGTCAATGTCAATGGGACGCCAGAGTTGGAGAATGTCCATGTAGCTGTCATCGTCATTATCCTTCCCGGGCTGATCTGCTGATAATGGTCTCTGCCTTCCCTTGGTCGTGTCTATGGATCCCCGTGCATTCTCCTGGTTTTTGTCTCCAGAAGTCCTGGCATTGTTACTGCTCGTCGGTTGCTGGTCTTGTTGCGCTGAGTTGGTAGTGCCACCCTCCTGTTCTGTTAAAGCGGTAGATGTGCTCTTGTACGGTTTATCTTTTTCTAAGCGGCTGAGGGCCACTAAAGCTGAAAAACGATCTGATGAGGGTTCATCCGTCTGGTCGCGAAATGCTGGGCTACTTTTGGCGGGGTGCACTTTTTGATTCTTTGCCATTTAAAGAATGATGTCTCATACATTCTTCTCGGCTACTTCAATCTTCAGCAGATTGAAGCCGAAGTTTGTGAGCAAACAAAACTTTGGGAGTCACGACTTGTACTGGTTACTTTAAGAGGGAATAATTTCAACAGCCTATGCGAAGCCACCTTATGCTTTAGCGTTATTGTAAACTACATAACAGTCCTCTCTCATCACATTGCTCTGTTAGGCGACACCATGCCCCGCTATAGTCGACGGCCTCATCAGGGGGGCAGTGTCGCCAGGATCATAACTGATTATGAAAGGCGTGAATTGTTCCATCATGTCTCCTGAAAAATCAAACAATTATCAATTGCCATTATTGGCTCCGCAAGCATCCAGCTTAGTCTTAATTGACAATGACACATTATTCAAGAATAAACTCGGACAGAAAATTGCATACTGCTTCGTCGCTCGGTGGTTGTCGCCTCACTCCATACTTTTGGCATTGGTTGAGATCGCGAGATCTCACTCGAAGTTTTTCAATAAATCATGATTTAGACGGTTCTACCTTAAGTTTACATTACATCAACATACTCGTGAGCTAATTACTGTCTTTCTTGACTGCTATGTATTATTGTATGCTTTTACTAACTGAACCCACAATAGCTTTTCACGGAAGTTGGTCCCATTTATTCCACTCCAGTGGTAAATGAAAGTTTTTCATTCCTTCCTTTCTTAAGAAAAACAATTTCTTCGGTCCTTTCCTATTATGAAACCGCGCACGTTACCACATGTTATTTTATTCAGGGTTGCGAGAACTGACTAGAACTATTATTTCAGATGGAGGCATCGAGAACTGCAGAAGACTGGGGAACTGGGGACTTGATGAATAGAATTGGACAGCTACTGGAGGAGTTTTAATGTAAGCCTTTTTAGTTAACGTTAACATTGGCAATTGGCATTGCCAATTTGGCAACTGTCACAGCTCCTCACAGCACAGGTCAGTCACAAAGAAAAAACAAATGTTTGAATTATTTGAAGTGAAAAACTGTCAATAATATCAATAACAAATTGTCAATGTTCATCGTTTGTCGTTCATCCACTTCCACTTTTCTAATTCCACATCCACGATTCAATATAATATATTCATCTCATAAAAATAATAATCGTAATCATGTAATCTTGCTGTTAGTTTTTTTGTTATTTCGTAATGTAATGTTTGTCATCTCATCCACTCATCGTCGACCCGTACCATTGCATTGATCGTTCGATCATTGCATTCATAAAAAATAAAAATTATGTAATATGTATAAAAAAAACTTGAAAATCACTGCCGCATCATTGCGTCACCTCGCTTCTGACTTGAAAACGCATGGCAAAGACAAGCAGTTGTAGTAAACGCGCAGCGTCACGTGTCGCGTCAGTGCTTATCCATCTTTAATCTTTACGTTACGCTTTACGATCGACTTTTACTGCTAATTGCGAAATTAATAATATCAATACACAATTAATGAATATTATCAGTAAGTTGAACGCAAAACGTAACGTCGAGATTGACAAGCAAAGCTGCAAAGCAATGACGCGACGCTACGCTGGTTAATTTGAAATTTACTGATTGTCTTTGCCATGCGTTTTTAATTCAGATTCGACGTGACGCGAGGATGCCAACGTAAAAGGCAAAAGGTTTTTTGTATTTTAAGTCCGTGCATTTCTACCTTGCCTTAAATAGCTTTAAAATTAGCGTGCGTTTTTACAGTTTGCATTACTCCGAGACGGTGAGATACAACGGGATACGCTAATCAAAACAATAGAAGTCAACTCTGATCTGATACTGAGCCTTTTTTCATTTGCACATACATACATACAAGAAGTGGGAGACTAAAACTTTTATTAAAAATGAAATTGATGATACACGTTTTATTTGCTATTCTTTCTCTTTTTTCCCCAATGGCAATTCATACGGATTTTCCAGTTTCTTTACTTCACAGTTACTGAAAATTATCAAATTAGCTGGCTTCTCATTTTCGCCCACTGTAACAGTCTCCAAGGTCTTAATTAAATCATAGCCCTCAATCACCTGCATTAAAAATACGCATATGTTAGAAGCACGTGTTATAATCCAGGCCAAGCAATAGCAGTAATGACTACTTCAAAATAATCGACCTTGCCAAAGGCTACATGGTGACCATCCAACCAGGGCGTTGCTGCGGTCGTGATGAAAAACTGACATCCATTCGTATTTGGTCCGGAGTTGGCCATACTTACAAAGCCCGGCCCGCTATGCTTTATTTGGAAGTTTTCTAAAGCACCAGGGTCAACCATTTTAACACATTAGTTCGGATGTCGTACCAGAACATTATTCGGGTTGCGTACGAAGAATGTTTCGCAAATATCACTGAGTAGACGCAAAAAATGTGGACACAGCTAAAATAATTTAAAGTTATACCGTCGTCAAAATTAACTCCGTAAACACTGACTGATCCCGTGCCGTCACCTCTAACGATGTCACCACCTGGAAATAAGATAAAGACAAGAATTTTTAACATCTTAAATGTCCATATTATATTCTCAGCAACTACACAAATCCAATTGCTCCCAACATCCAAAAAACCAATGGTAGCAGCGGACATGCACAACAGTTACCAGATTGTTCGCCT
Organism: Disparrhopalites patrizii; assembly: GCA_034698585.1. Lineage (NCBI taxonomy): Eukaryota > Metazoa > Arthropoda > Collembola > Symphypleona > Sminthuridae > Disparrhopalites > Disparrhopalites patrizii. The sequence goes on from JAQGBT010000011.1 coordinate 91,685, forward strand.
ACGATTCATTTGAATTCCCACCTTGAATCATAAAATCTTTGATGATTCTGTGGACGCAGCTTCCCACATAAGTCTTGCCCCTGATTCCATCCGTGCAGATAGAGATAAAGTTATTCACCGTTTTGGGTACAGTCTTGCCAAAGAGTCCCATTTTGAAATTTCCAATGAGCTTATCGTCAATGCTGACCTCAAAGACGACTTCAGCGGTCACTGACTCTGTCTGCATTACCAGTGTGTCTTTGAGCAAAACAGGGGATTTAAGATGCCACTCCAAGTCCCAAGCTTAACAAAATGACATAGCTACATGGAATCACCTGGTTACTGTGCCACGCCACGACGGGCAGTGGAATAAAATTCTCATCAAAGCCGAAGGTGAATTTGGGGGTAATTCCCCTTCCTTCCAACGCCAAAACAAGGCGCTCTTCACGTCCAGTCATTTCACAGAATGCTAATGTACTGTACTCCATGTGCTTGTACGGAGAAAAAATTATCATGCATTCCTTCTTACCACACGGCTGAATTTCTCCCCACTAAATACAAACAAAATGTCTCCATGAGGTCGAAAATCCGATGACAACGTCAATGTGATTTTTTAAAGTGTAAGTAGCTATTGTGTACTTGCCACGGGCTCTATCAAAAAATCCCCAGCTGGGAAAGCAAGGTCAGTTTGGTCTGGCTCACTAAAGGCTCCGAAGCTCGAGGCGTGACAATCCATGCACAAAACACTGGGCTCTGGATGGACGTCAACTGTGACAACGTGATCATTGCTCACGTACTTGCTAGGCAATAGAATAGAGCGCTCCGACCTTTAAATGCCGTGATTTCTAATAATTTCATTGGTAATACTGTTGCAACGAATCTTAAGTAGAAACATGAGATCAATAATGAAACTTGTTGGTTTGAAATCCGATTCGCTGACGTAACAGTTAGTGAGAAGAGAAATAATTGAATACTACTACACACGATTTGGGTCCTCTTGCGATTTCTTCTGGATCTGGAGAAAAGTATTTTTTCCAGACGAATTCAGCCACCACAGGGGTGTTGTTCACTAACAGGATAGACGCATAGGATTTGAGACCAACGTAGGTGTCATCGAAGACGATCCTAGGGGGCGTCACATACGCCTGGGCCTGCACGGCTTCCGCGTGCAAGGAAATGGCTACTTGCTCACCTTGATAATTGAGCATTTCTCAACACTTTAATTCTTCTCTACATTACATATAGATACATATGGACAGCAGTGGTTGTGAGAGAAAGTATTACCAGTTTCATACTGAAGAAATAAAAGTCCTTTGTGAAACATGGCTTTGGTAGCGTAGAAGGAAACTTCGAATGAGAAACTCTCTTTCGCATTTACCACTCCCCTTTCTGGAGTCACGCCGAAAGGACTAAGAAAAACTACGGGAATATTATAGAGCCCAGGTCGATAGTGATAAAAAAAAACTGTTTGAGCAAAATTCAGAAGGTCAATCTCACCCATTCGTGAACATTAGGAATCGGCACGTTTTACTCCCAATGTTCGTGGTCGTGATTAATCTTTTCTGCAAGTATTTTACAGGCACTTTCAGAAAGTCAATATCGTCGGGAGGATTCAGAAATCCTCGACCACCAAGAGCTAGTAAAGTTTTATTTGATTATAATATAAACGTCATATATAAAGTGGCCAAAGGGACGGTGAATGAGATTTACCTAAAATCGGTATGGCGAATCTAAACTCTTTCGCAATGACAATGAGTTTATGAAAAACATCCCGATCTTCCAGTGGCTGCAAGTTGATTGTAGCCTTGAATATCATTCCTGGGGCTAACGTAGTTATCTGAGTAGCTTTTTCATCTAAACTAAATTCTTGAGACGGTTCCAGTAATAGAGTCACCTTCTGCATTCTCTATAATAACAATTGGATGATTGAACATTTTTAAGGTGATGGCAGGTGGGTATTGTGTGTATCACTATAGGGAACTGACAACAATTCGTTTTAAATTACTTTGCTAATATTCCGAATGGTGACAGTAATAGCGTAATTTTTCATGGGCTGGAAGTTCTGAAAGCATATTATTGCCGGCACAACGTTGAGAATGGCGCATCCATCCCAGAATTCCAGATTTCGTTGTTGCTTGCACAGTAAGGACATCCTTTCTTCTGTGTTGTAAGTCACTTCTTTGATGTAGTGCGAAGGACTTATCTGTTACCAGATTCATTGAAAGATCAGTACAAGGTTACAATTCCAGAATATTTTTGTTCTGGACGTTGCTGGTTAGACTTGTGAAGCTGTGAACATACCAAAGGGAGCTGATTTTCCATGATAGGAAGTTGACATTCCCATACGAGCTTCACCGCGGGGTAGGACCTGTGCAGGAATATGAGACCTTGAATTGTCCGTGTAATATTCATTCTGCCTGCTGCTGATATTCTTGTCAATGTCCAGGACCACTTATGGTTATGTTCGTGAACAAACATCCAAGTCCACAAGAGAACCACGGACACACCAGGATATGTACTGTAGAAAAAACAGTAACAGTATAGAAATGGATGCCAGTGTTTCTTGAATTATGCGGCTGTTTCCATGTGCAAGCAAAGACCAGTTGCAGTATGGTTTTTGTTTTTACATAATATATGTACATAATAAATATAAAACAGTTTTGTTTACCCTATAGAGCTTGATATCAGGATCAGGAGATCAGGACTATCAGGGTTAATCAAGAATCAGAGTATGAGTGTTGTTGCCGTAATCAGATTCACGACAATGACTAAATGACCATGAACCAATACCATGCTCATCATTATGTACTGTACACCATTATAACTTATAATTACACGTGTTAACTTTCACTAGAACATTTCCAATTTCCAGTTATTAAGTCGTCCCAAGACAAGTCACAATAATCCTCGGTATCAAAAATATTGTTTACATTTTTTGTTTTTGTTGCTACTTGTGGGCTTGTGGTTTCGCCGGTTGTGGGTTCGGTTTCGGTAACTTCGGTATTATTTTATTATGCACCATGTTTAACAAATAATGATGAATGATGTAAAGCTGGGCTTTGCACAATAAACTATTCTAAAAGCTTAGTTGCGTGTCCGGTTTTTTTTTTTTTTTTGCTTCCTGTAAATTATACTTTCTTGGATTCAATATTTAAAAGGTTTTAATTATTCGTATCAAATAATGTTGCAAATGCATTATTTTTTGTTTTGAAAACGATAGTAACACTAACTAAATAATACTAAAGCGATTTCGAAGGACTTCCAGCCGGTGTGTTACTCCCAGAAGAAAATCCTTTGTAGCTGTTGTAGGCCAAGTTTGACCAATCCGGTACAACGCCTGTTTTTAGAAAATGTTCTTTGGAAAATCCTCGAATCGTCATTGCTTCCGTGGCCCCATATATCGCTCCTCCTAGCCAAGCCGCACAATTCTCTTTGGCTGGAAGTTCAAAAATTCCGTATTCTATTGGGTCCATAACTTCTTGCGACTGATTTTCGGTAATTCTGTTCAGATCGTGGAGCAGTCGTCTTTTAAAGCCTGGCAGCATGCATGCACCTCCAGTTACAACAATTGACTTCGCTAATTTTTTTCGGGTGTCCAGCGGGCACTGATAAAAAATACATTGTATCAACAGGATTGTGGGTATAGGTATAGGTATGTATGGTCGCAGGTAAATGGAAAAGAGCTTTCAACCTTGGACAGAGATTCCAGCACCATTTGTGGAATCGATTCCCCATCCAAATCCTGGTTCTGAAACCAAATTTCCGCCGCTTTCTCTCTTGCTTTACCATTAAATTCCAAAAAATGGTCTCCACTGATTTCGAAGCGGAAAGGTTTAGCTGTTCTGTTAGTGCCAGGCAATGTAACAAAACATGACCGCACGCGAATATCTTCGAGTTTTTCTTCAGTTAGAAGTTCCGTCAGATTTACTTTGGAATTGGTGCAGTTTTCCACTAACGAGTCTTTCAAACCTCTGTGAAAAGTGTTTCAATGTTAAGTAAGAAGGACATACATATTACGACAGGATCAGGAAAATATCAATTATATACCTGTCAAAAACAACAGATCCAAGTGCATGAACTTGCGCTGCTTTTAAAATCGTAACTCCTTTATACACTGGAATGACGCTCGTCTCTTCCAAACCCACATCAATGACGAGACCCGTATCCCATCCAGTAACACTTACAGCTGCCAGTTGACTAGGAAGCCATAAAACATTTAGCACCTCGTAGTGAAAGTACAAAACCCGTGCTAAAATTTCCCTCCATTCTGTTTTGCAAAACACGGATTCGACAATGACAACCTTCCGATCCTTGGGAGTCACCAGCAAATGCCTGCAAATTCGATAATTTTATTAATATTTTGAAAGCTCTTGGGAAAACTACAGCCAGTAATGCAATAAAATGTTTTCAGTGTACTCACCGGCAATATAGAAACTGTAGAAACTCTACCAACAATTGGTACAATTCGGAGGGATCTTCACAATCCCTAAGATTTTTCCATCCCACTCCCGCATCCTTATTGCGTACCCTCGACCTGACAATGCAACGTGGAGACGTTTCACCGGCGAAGCCAGCCCTGTATGTACAAAAATAAAAGTTTGTTAACACCAGGAACATCCCGATTGTGACTTGCATCTACGCAAACAGCATCATATTATCAAATCGGGTAGAAAAATACAGCTGTCATCTGTCTTACTTCGTAAAACGAGTTCCAATATCCAAGACTACCGGGTACTTCTCATTTATCAAGCCAATTCCCTCGTACAAAGGCATTTCAGTCTCAAGATTAACAACTTCTTATACGCGAACTTGATAATAATTATAAGGATATTAACAAGCATGTGTTACTACATGGGAGACACTTTACTTCTGTCAGCAGTTGTTTTCTTGTAAACGTTTATGTCTTTTTGTCTTGCTATCCTTCCAAATGTATATACTATATTTATTCTGTCACTTTTCTCATCTTGGCACTGCAAAGAAAAAAATATTCTTGTGAAGAGAAATTTTTTGATAGATGATAATTGATAATATAAAACTAACTTATACAACTACATTTCCTCTTGAACCCAGTGTTCACATGTTAGCTTTATTTTTTTAAACTAAATAATTCATCATTATTGTCTGTGCTGTCATCATTGACATTATTGGAAAGTCAAAATCTTAAAATCCACGGTATTTAAAAAAAAAAAGAACAGCGATTTCATTCCTTCGAGAAAAAGCACAACCAGAAAAAACAGAATATGTGAATTTTTTTCTTGATATTTTAAAATTGCAGCAACTTATGTCAAGCTATGAACACTCATGTGTTAGCTAACATTCTAAAACTACACACATTACTACACTATTTCAAAAGAAAAAACAGCTTGATTTAACTGACGATTATTACGTGAAGATTTTGCTGCAATATATATGTTGTGGAATTGGAAGGAATTCATGGGTTTTTGTTGGGCATGTACAGGCCATAGGTACGCTATACGCTATACGCTATACGACTTGCCCATTTGTTCTGAGGAAAAGTTGAAAAAGTTTGACAATCCACTTCTGGTTCTGGCATGCTTTAGACTCTCCCACTGGCTAATTCCCAAGTATTAATTGTTAGCCCACTCATTTTCTTGAGTCTTCATCACCTTCGTTTTTATGAGTTATTATACCTTATATATGCACTCTGCACAGGTGAATTAAACTATTCTAAATCGACAATTATTTTTCAAAATTTCACACATTATCAGCTCATGTCTTTTTTCTTTGAGGCACCGACGCCTCAACAAGGACGTGCCAAAGATCAAACAGAGTGATTTGCAAGGAGTAATTAAAGTGATTATCATGGATGTCAACTTCTAAGATGATCGGGAAGTACACATAGATACTCATAAGCATAAGATTTCTCAAAACGATGCAAAAGACGGAAGATTTTGACAACAGAAAATAAAAGGATATAATATATAATAGAGTTTAATACATATTAACAAAATATGCGTGCGTATTTTTTAAAGCGCGTACATATTATTTAAAATGATAGCAGCGATGAAATCATTAAAACAGATCATTTTGATTTGGACAGGTTGAGGTTGAGTTGAGGGTTGAAGGTTGAATAGTTGTATTTTGTATTGTTGAATTGAATCATTAAATGAGGTTACGAGGAAATTTGAAAGAATTTCCCGCCGAAACGTTGAGAAGGCTTTCCCTTCGCCACAACTCAGCCAATGGTAAAAGCATTGTTAAATGCAAGTGAACGGGAAAAAATGGAACTCTGCCTCAACGAAAAATGCACTATACAAGCTATGCATTAAAGGGATCATGAGCTAAGAATAGTTAAAATTTTGAAAAATAATTGTCGATTTTGACTGGTTTCGGAAATCAACTGTAGGTATAGCTCATAAAAGAAGGTAATGAAGACGGAAGAGAATTTAAAGAATTTCCGCAAGGGCTAGGATTTAAAACTTGGGAAATGGCCAGTGAGAGAGCCTAAAGGATGCCAGAAGTGGAATGTCAACAAACTTTTTCAACTTTTCCTCGTAGCAAATGGACAAGATCCTATAGCCTACATATTTCCTCCCATATGCGGCCCCGTATAAACATTCCATTTACAGATTTCTCTTATTTTTTTTTATTCTTTTATGTAGCCCGCACTATTTTCTCACCTTTACTAAACACATACTAAATATATCCGATTTACTAACATACTTTTCAAGAGAGAAAAAACGGATCTTTTTTGCAGTTTAACTATACACCACATTAAAGAATATAATCTCCAATTTGATCACATGTGTACAGAAATTAATATAACCAATTATAAACGATCAACAAAGTAATTCTCCTGTCGAAATAAATATAACAATAAAAACATATACAAATATATACTTGAAGTGTATTTATATTTTATATACAAATATTACACGAAAAATAAACTTGTATATCCAATAAATACCCATGAATTACAATTCCACCATTATATATTATTGCAGCAAAATCTTCAGGTAATAATCATCAGTAAAATCAAGCTGTTTTTTTTCTTCTGAAATAGGGTAGCAATGTGCATAGTTTTTGAATTAGAATGTTAGCTAGCTCATATGTTGATAGCTGGACGTAAGTAATTGCAATTTTAAACTATCAAGAAAAATAAAGGTTCACATCGTCTATTTTTTCTGGTTGTGCTTGTTCTCGAAGGAATGAAAGCGCTTTTTTTTTTTACTTTTAAATATCGTGGATTTTAAGATTTAGACTTTCCAATAATGTTGATGATGACAGCAGACAATATTGATGAATTATGTAGTTTAAAAAAATAAAGCTAACATGTGAACACTAGGTTTTTGGGGATTCAATGATTATAGTAGAATAAAAATGTATTACTCAAACAGAGTGAAGTTAGAGAGATATAGGACATTGATCAATGATATTTATATTTATACATCAAGAGGAAATGTAGTTATATAAGTTAGTTTTATATTATCATCTATCAAACAATTTCTCTTCACAAGAATATTTTTTCTTTGCAGTGCCAAGACGAGAAAAGTGAAAGAATAAATGTTGTATATATACATTTGGAAGGATAGCAAGACAAAAAGACAAAAACGTTTACAAGAAAACAACTCTTGACAAAAGTAAAGTGCTCGTGAAACGTTTGTGACAGAAAATTTACTTTTGTACAAAATAATGGTTAGTTTGCACTTATTTACTCGTGTAGTAAAAGTGTACCACCTGATAATACTGATTCCGTGATTTTCTGTGCTGTGGGAGTTGAAGAAATCTGATTCTTGTTCAACTGCAGTATTAAAAAAGTGGATGAAGAAGTCGAAGTAACAGTGCTGAATTTATTTTAGAAAATGTAATGATGGTGATATTTTGTCAAGTTTGGAATTAAACGTCTGATTGCTCCGGCTGCGGATTTCAGAGTGAGTTTCCATACTTCGTCCCCCCTCCATGAAAGAGATTATTATATAAATAATCAAAGTGTATAACATTATGGATAAAGGGGCAAACTAATTTGAAGGCGGGTTCGGGTGCGATTTTGCGATATACACATACATATGCAATAGTGTTTGGGACTTTTGGGCGGAAAGGTGCTGCATTTATTCGGGAGGAAGGGGTCATCTTTTTCATGTATCTCCCACGTAGACTGCTAGTAACACACATGCTTGTTAATACTCTTGAAATTATTTACCAAAGTCGGTTGTATAGACTATCGACTATCCTACCACCTTCTACCTCGTATTCGTATACTATACTCTCATCCTTGTATGTAATTGTAAGCCTATCGTGTTTTACTGTAAAACGTATCCATCCCACCACCATGGTCCCTAAAGCACTAAAAACACCCATGTAATAACATACAAACATTCCATCACGAAACCAAATGAAGGATTAAAAACTTCCCTGTATAGTAGCCACAATAGTAATAATAACACTCTTTATCGTAAATATATACGGAGACAGAAAACCCCTTCGATAACTATACGTATTATCGAACAAAACCTTAATAAATTTAGCTTGTAAGTACGTGCGAAGGATTTGATATGCCAAAAATTTTGAAAAGCGAGTTTTTATTATTCATTCAATGCTATTCGGGATTGGACCATCATGACGATTGACGATTAATGTTAAATGTATACTAATTTCCTTTTTTTACCAAATTAAAGGAATTTTAGCGTTTGAAAAATGTTTTCCGACGAACATGATAGCTAGAAGTTATACATAATATATGTAATCAGTTAGAGAAAGTACGAAAGTATACGTTGCGACTTGCGAGTACTTATTATGCAGTACAGAAAATACGAGAGAGAGAGAGAGAGAGAGAGAGAAGGAGAGTGAGTGTGAGCCCCCGATGCAATCGGTGTGTGAGCACATTTTTAGCACTGGAACACCAACATGTGAGGTGAATCAGGGACAGGGACCTGCCAGTGTGCCAACATCCCTTTGTTGTGTTATGGTACATGAACGAAAGGAGAAGGAGCTTGTATCAACAAGTCAAATGGCTAAAACCAGTTGCTTCACCCTAATACCAAATTTTTTCCCAAACCCCGAAAGTCCCCTAAAATCTTTTTAAATGCATTTCAGCGCTAAAGTTCTTGGAAGTGTTCTGTACTTTTTTCAGTTTGTGTCCTTTACTGTTACCAGGAATTGTGTTAACTACTTTTATTATCCGAGAATTTGCTCGTGGTATTCGGAGGGAAATTTAGTGACGAGCACAATATTTTACGATGTATTTAAGGGAGAGGTTTTCAAAATCAAAGCTCATAATTGGTCCCAATTACCACCCGAGAATTTTCAATATCTGGGGTCTATACGATAAGGAAATTTTTTACATTGGAACGCTTAAAATTTCAAGATGTGGTCTTGAAATATTAAATGCCTGTGATATTTTAACTTGACTTCCAAGTTAACCCTTGGACTGACCGGGTAAAAAAATGCGTACGCTGTAAAGACTGCGCCGGTGAGTCTTGTCTAATGTAATTAAAAAAGTCGGGGTGAAATTGACAAATTGAGTACGTATGATCAAACGTATGGGTGGCAAATGCATTTAATTTTTCATTTACATTTCATTTATGTGCGAGACAAATAATGAAAAGACCCCAATTGGGTTTGTTACAGGAAAGTTTAGAGCTGATGAAATAGTTGAAGAAGGAGCGCTGATTGAAGTCCAACAAACGTACAAACAAGATGGAAGCAACACAGATGATGCTGGCACAAGCGTCCGCAGCGTCGGGCACGTCTGAAGTTCATTTGGATTCCAGTTTGCTACAAATCCCTGGACTGATAGGTTCAGCGACAAGTACCATTACGTCTAGTGCTTTAACTTTTACTGAAACCCAGAATTCAAATGAGATCATGGAGCAGATGAAAAAGCAAAGAGATCAGGACCGTTACTGTGATGTTGTGCTGTATGTGCAAGGCAAACAATTCAGAGCCCATCGAAATATCCTCGCTGCATGTTCTCCCTACTTTTCCTCGGTGTTTAAAAATAATAGAGTTGTCAAAGAGAGTTTAGCTATAGCGTGTCAAGAACCAGAGATCTTCCAAATATTTTTGAATTATATGTACACGGGAACAGTTACAATCGAAAAAGACAACGTTGGTGAGCTTCTTCGGTTGGCAAACCATTTTCTCATGGTGAAACTGAAAGGGTACTGCGGCGAATTCTTAGAGCGGATTTTAGATGCTGAAAATTGTATATCGCTAAGGGAGATTGCAGACAAATTTTCCATGACTCACTTAGGGAAACAAGCTGTTGCCTTTGTTCAAAACAATTTAGCAGAAGTTATTAATCACGAAATGATGATGGACTTGTCATCAAAGCAAATCGAAAGTTTTGTCACGGAAAAGGTAATTTAGTGAAAACTGAAAACATTGAAGTAAAGTGTATACATTTTTACATAGAACGTACCAGCAGATACAATGCAATTTGTGGGTTTATTTTCGTAGGCTTGGACTATACCTCTTGATGCAAGTGTGAAGTTGATGAGCCGATGGGTTTGTCACGATTTACAAGGTCGGGAACGAGATTTTAAACAATTGCTTACACACATCGATTGGAATGTTATGGATCCAAACATCATTGTTGATTACATCGATCAGGAGCCTTTATTTGGCTCGTCAGAACGATGCTTTTATTACGTGCTCAACAGTTTAGCTGAAAAAGGAATTCAAGTTCAAAAATATGAACAAATTTATCAAGCTTTGCAACAGCGGTTCGGCCAGGTACGTTTAATGATTTTATTGTTGGTTGCAAATACCTCCTGGTTATATCACATATATTTTAACCCCTTAAGTGTCAATCTTGATGGGCAAGGCCCGATTTGTCATGGTTTTGCTAATTTCCGTAGGAAAACGAACAACCCCTCAGTTTTGGTGATAATTTATTACAAATGGCTTTCAATTCGGCTATGGAGGGTCTTCAAGTTCCAGCAGATTCAACCATCATGATGTCAGATGGGCGTGAAGTACGGCTTTGGGTAATACGAACTCCTTTTATATCTCTTTGTTGTGCTAGTTTCTGACGGTTAGTGTTCTTTGTTTAGGCTGACTAGAGAGTGAAATCTCTTGTCCCCCGTTTAGCTTATGTTATTGTTATTTAGTCCCCTAAAATGCACTTAGTGCTTGCAGTGTTATCGCTATATGTTGTTTTTATTTTTGATCATGTCTTTTTTATCTTTTGTCAGGGTGGGAAATGGTTGTTTAGCGATGTTTCCAATCAGCAAAAAGAACCAAAGAAGAAGCAAGGTACGGTTTGATTTCAAATATTTCCCAAAAGGATGAAAAACTCTAGTTTCCCATTTTCTGATTCGGTTGCCACCTGAGTTAATTTGAAACGATCTTCTTTTGCAGGACCTTTAACTATAGAACAAAGGCGAAGACGATATTTGGAACAAGTGCGAAAGAATCGCAAATCAAAAAAATGGGTGGTGGTACGACTGGATAATCCAAAGCGCCGCAGACTTGATCAAAACGAGTTGTTAGCCGAGTCAAGCGGCGACGAGGAATGTGATCCAATTCAAACACCCAACGGTTACCGTTGCCACATGTGCCCTTTCCATTCGAAAAAAGTATCTAAGCTAGAACGTCATTTGGCTGTGATTCATGCTCATGACGTTACCTACCGGTGTCCCGAGTGCGGTTTTACCTGCAAATGGAATCGCGAATACTTCCTTCACATGAAGAGTCACTTTGAAGGACCACCTTACAGATGTCAGACCTGTGAGTACACGTGCCTGAAAATTGGTTCCCTGATGGCCCACCGAGTCACCCATCTAGATCTAAAGCCATTCCACTGTTCCGACTGTGATTACAAGTGCCGGAGCAAAGCAAATTTGGCAATTCACATGAAATCCCACAGTAGTGAAAAACCGTACCGATGTAAGTATAATCGTCTACTTTTAACGCTTAGCGTTTGAACATATTTGAACACTTTGTTTCTTGAAGGTGTAATGTATTAATTGTGTGGGTTTGACTTTGAGTTACAAATATAATATATGTTTCTTCCTGATATATTGCGCAGGTAACATATGCGGCCGAACTTTCACCTCTAGAAATTCGTTGGACCAACACGCTATAGGACATAACACAGAGAAGACGTATTCTTGTCAACAATGTGCTTTCTCAACAAAATACTTGAATCACTTTACAAACCATAAGAAAACACACCATGGTGGTGCTGGTGGGACGGGGAAGAAGAGCAACCCAAGTAAGAAAAGTAAATGCTGTTTTTGTCTTTTCCTATTTATTAATACATCAGTTTTCATAATATTATTTATTTTGAATATTTATTGTAAATGTAGGCTTGGCAAACAGCACAACGCAATGTGTTATATTTATTTTTCCTTAGAGTTGTACCGTTGTCAAGATTCTACGTGTAAATACACGACAAACAAGAAGTCGCAATTGGACTCACACATGAGGAGCCATGCGGGTGTCCGTCCTCACGTGTGCTCCATATGTGGTCGTCGCTTCCTAGAGAAATCTCATTTAGTACGTCATGAACGGATTCACTTCAATGAACGCCCCTTCAAATGCGAAGAATGTGATTATGCCTCTACTCGCAGAGACAAGTTAAAGGAGCATAAGACTCGACATCACGGAGTTAATGCATCAGCCAAATCTCCTTATAAACCAAGACCGCATAAGAATAGTAAGCAACTTGTCGGCAATAATGAACAAATGGTGTACGCCAAGAAGTCAAATGCACATCATCATCAACATGGGCAATCCCAACAACAGCAAAGTTCTCAGCAAGCACAGCAACAAACACCAACTCAACAAGCTCAGCAGCAGCAGCAGCAGCAACAACAGCAACAACAACAGCAGCCACCAGAGCAACCCACTCAAGCGACAGCAGTTACAGCAGTTGCAAATGCTAGTGGGGAATTGGAGTTCATCATCCCACACGCTCACATTGGTGAAGGTGCTAGTGCCTACGCTCAGTTAGCCCAAGCTTCTGCGATTGATTTGCAGCAAATGGCCAATGCTGGTATTGTGCAGTTGCGATCATTTCAAGGGGTGAGTATAACATATTGTATGGTTCTTTTCACATAGGTATTAAGGCTTAGTATATAGTATGTTAGGGTATAGAACAAATAGAATTAGTGGTAATAGCAAGACCTTTTTCTATCCAGGGTAAGCCGGACATTCAGGTTGCCCATACATTGGCATCAATTCCCACTTTGTCGTCGGATTTAAGTCGCACATTGGGTGTCAAGCTTGAAGATCTTCAAGCACAAGGGGGCACTCTCATTGGGATTCAACAGGGAGGCACAACTCGTGCAATTAAACTGGAGGAACTAACAGGAGTAACCGCCCAAACTGTTAGTGATCTCAAACTTGTCAGCCGTTGTTCTTTCATATTCACTACAAGCGTATAGTTCATTTTAATTGTCCTATCAGTGAGATAATTAAACGGTTTACAGTTTACAGTATTCGCTTACCTGGGTTCAGTTTTCAGTTCTAGTTCACATAGTTTTTTACGAGCTTTAAAACTAAATAAATACCATAGTTTTCGCAACGTGATCGTATTCAGAACCTATTAGTGTTTACCACTACTTATATTAACTCTTCGTATTCATACGTATAACTAAACAGGAATACACCATATTATGGTATAATTGCGTTGCTTAGTTTGCATACGGATGACACCATTTAATCAACTTACCTGATCAACCACTGGACATACCAAATAAGTTAATAGTTAATACCTGTGTCAATGTCAGTTTGACTTTAGTCGTATTTTGCCTTTTGGATTGTTCGCTGTTTTGTTTATTTGCGTATTAAATAATTACGAATCTTACTTACTTGCAGGGTCTGGTAGCGGGAACACGAGTACACGGCGCTCCTACAATGGTTATCGATGCTGCTCAGTTCCACCAAATAGCCCAAGCTGCTGCTGCAGCCGGGAATTCTGGCATCCCCATCACTATCTCGTCATCAGCCACAACAAGTCAGTCGAACAATAACCAGGGAAATCAGTCCAATGAGTTCTCAGGGCTTGGAACCCTGCTATACTAGCCCTTCATTGTTAAAATAGAATCCTTTTAATTAACTCATCTGTAAATATAAATAATTTATAGTAACTGGGTTGTGACAAACCCAAAACATTATAGTAAGTTTACGTAAAAACCTGTTGTGTGTGTATGATGAGTTTTTTTTAATGTACGTACAACGTATAACAATGATAATTACTAAAAACCGGTAAAAATTCCCAGGTATTACCTATTGTGCTAATATTGCGAGTTAACTAGTTTGTATTAGCGCTATATTTAAGTATCGGTTTTCTTCTCTAAAAGGTTTTTAATACCGTGCATACATACACACGAAATGGTTTAAGCCTAAGTTTATCTGACTGTTACGTGGAAATGTACGAAAAGAATTAGTTAAAGGTTGGTTAGCTCATTTGAAATGGTTCTCACTTGAATTGTTAAAATGATGTGCTATCAGGGATATGCTTACCTTATATATACCATTATACATAAAGTACATACACAATATATGTTTTCATTTAGTCTTATGCATTTTTTGTCTTGTACCGCACATATCATTATGATTTTATTGGCGACGGTACATGTACCGTCATACATAGCTGTATAGTTACATTTTTTACCACATTTTTGCAACGTAAACAAATCAAGCTACAGCTTTTCGCAGAAAATTCAGGATATTTTTCCGCCCAAAAAATTATAAAAAATGTATATACATATATATATATACATATGACATACATATGTTTGTAATGCCGACACGCTACCGAAACTCGCACTTTAGAAATATTCAAGTACTTATTTAATGGGTGCAATGAGATTCCTACCAATTATGGTACACTACCAACCAAACGTGTGTGTGTGTGCACTGAACGAATTAAAATTAATATTGCTATAATCTGTTTGTAGTAACAATTTATTTTTTGAAGAAGAAAATACTATTAGTTTGATTATAGCAGTGGCTTTATGCTTGCAGTAAGTAATAGTAATTTAATTACATATTTAGACGTTGCAGATACGTAACAATTTATTATCTGCATAAATGTTTTTATAGTAAGTAAAAACTACGTATGAAAAACGCTTATTTTTTCTAAAAAAGACTTTTACTTTTTCTTGAATCACGTTTATGTCACTTGAAAACCAATATCATAACGTATAAATGTTTAAAGCATTTTGTGCTTTAATAATACTATGTGTACAGTAATCTATTTGTAAAAAATTTTATCAACCAAACTTTAATTTATTCAAACATTTACGTCTACAATGTACTTATTAAAATTGAGATACGCAATACGAATTAGTTCAAATACATACATGTAATAATAATAAAAAACTGTTGGTATTCTTCTACGATGCTACCTAAGTACAATTTTTAATTAATTTATGTATTATGAGAAGTTGGAAATAAGAGCGTATGAAAAAGTTCGTAATAATGTATGTGTTGATTTTTAAAAAGAAGTCTGAGTAGAAATCAATATTATTCATTTGCGAGGAAAAAACTGTAAAATACGGAAATATATGGAAAAAGGAAAATTTAAAAAGCGAATGTGTGGTATGGTAATTAAATATAATGACTTGTGGGAGGCATAGAGAGTACGTTGCGACCAGCGGATGGCTTTCACGTGTTATAATCTAAAATACAAAAAGTAATTGTTAAAAGATTTATAGATTAATAATAAGTATTATGTATACATACTTAGTTTATGAAAGATCTATTGAATTATTATTGCAATGTTGAGGAAATTAGTAAAGTTTATTGTATGAGCAAATTATTAAAACGTTATATGCCTCACATACCTGTCCGGTCCACCAAACCGCTGTTAAATTTGTTAGTTTACCATTATTACTACTACTAAATAACACAGAAAATAAAAATATAGTAAGACTACGAATTTGGATTTTGGATAGCTCAACTTTCATTTAATTACACATCCCTTAAAATGCACCGTCCATAAAAAAAGAGGAATCAACCTTAAGTTTTAATAATTTTCGGCAGCTAATGAAAACGAGTGTAAACGAGCACATATAGGTATATATGTACATTTGCGTAGGCAAGGCAAAACCAACAAATGGCATATTTATTCGTTAATTATAACGAATTCAAGGTATTCATAGACGCTTCAGGCAAATGCACGGGTTCGCAGTTCTCATTTATTCAATCTTCCAAAATATGTAGGTTGATCCTTACACTTACACGACAAAATTACAAATTGCATTCCTTTCGACTGTGAAATAATATGAATAATCCTAATCTGAAAGGCATTTTTACAGCTTCAAAAAATTTTTTATACAGGCAGATAGACGAGGTACAATAACTTGAAATTACATCTTTTTTAACATGTCATTTAGTAACTTCTACTTTAGGTCAATAAAAATACGATTACTTTGTTCGATTGCACCGTTCCTTTACGCAGGAAATATTTGCTTATCGTACTTAAATACATCATCGTAAATTGTGCTGCAGTATTTACATCTAGCCGTGTATACAATATACATCCACTAATTTCATTCATATTTATTAAGTACACTGGCTTGAATAAAATTCATTATATACAGGAAGGTAGCACAAGTTTTTAAATGGACGTAACTTTTACGTAATTATTATTTCTCTAGGCTCAAATTGTCAAAGTGTGTACAGTTTCTGTTTATTTATTCGGTTAGTTTTTTTTTTTTTTTTACTAAAGAAGGTAAAAAGATATTTTTATTTCAAAGCAGGGTATTTAATCGGCTTGATGGATTACCACAGTACAACACACTAACATAGCCAAGTGTCGATATCAACCTGACATTGCAAAATCCGATGGGAAACCAAAGGTTAGTTTAGAAATACCTCCAATATTATCTACGAATAATAGTAGTAACGTAGTAAGTAGTGGTATTTTACCCGCGAGGAAAGTTAATGTTAATACAAACTTGCAATGTTATTTAAGGTATACAATAGGATTATTGCTGCAATATGAAACTGTTCACAGTGTAGTGTGTACATTACATACACGTTAATCCAGAATAACATGCACTTCATCTTTGAGGGACTCCTGAGAGTAAATACTACAATGTAGGATTACAAGGGAAAAATATATATATCGCTAATCGCTATATAACACAAACCTCCAACAATTTAAAGCTGTCTCCCCCCTCCCCCAAAGAAAAGTTCGATGTCTCGTCTGGAGAAGAAAGTTAGAGGTATCATACACATTATTAGATAGTACATAAATACATGCTATACATCATACATATAAATATACGCGATTGATTTAGTGAAACAATAAATAAATATGTTAAACAGTATCAATTTCTGTTGCCATTACATGGAAATTGATGTCAGTTACAAACGCCAATATGATCTACGTTATACACTTACACACGTTCTACCTCAAATTACATGCATCCGCATCCAAGTTACTGGCGAAGAAAGTATGTATAACGTGGACAGTGGATAAAGTAAATGAATATTTACTACTTTTTTTTATATTTAACGACTTTCGGCAGCAGCCTCAACCTCTGACTGGGAAGGTCTTCTCTGCTATCAACTGGTGAAATAAATGATGAGGGCCACGATAGCAATAATCAGGATAATGATGAGGATTATCCAGATTTTTTTCTGAAAAAATCAGCGAATTTAATAATTAAATCGATATTAATTAAAGTTAACACGACCAGGTCAAAACTGAAATGGATAAAACATTTTCATTTATTTTTTATAATTACACCACATATACTTTTTCAAATAAATTAAATACAAGCTGAGGGTTAGGCCATCATTTCACAAATACGACTTTTATTCCAATAAACGTTATTATACCTTCCTGGCAGAGGTCTGTAGCTTTTTAGCCTGACCCAGTTGCTCCTCGGCTTTGTCCACGGCATCCTGGGCATTGGTGACAAGAGTTTCTATACGATCTACAACCTCACCTTGTGACTCTACCAGAACAGCCATCTCTAAGAATAGTTCATGAAGTTCCCGAATAGATTTCTCCAGCTTTATTATATCATTGTGACGAGCTTCAATGTCTGCCAACATCTGTTTCGCTTTTTCTGTCTGTTCCATGATCTACATGACAAGATATACATACACACTTACATAAAATCAATATCTGTAGTAAAGAAATTCTTTCAACTCAACATATTAAACACATTAGACAATACACTTACCCCTTGTGTAAAGACGCCTTTTGTCCAATTACCATCTTCGATCATTTTCTCAACATCATCATCTGTCGGTGCTTGTCCGTTAGCTATGCACCAGTAAAATTTCAATTAATCAACAACAACAGCTAATGAGGTTATGAGGTACTTCACCAGTTTGGCTTCATGCAGCATTAATGTTTAATATATGTATACATACATATAAATGTAATAATTATTTACACGTGTTTATATGTAGTATATAAAGCCATACTTGTGAGGCTTACCTATTTCTAACTGCCTTTTAATTCTTTTTTTGCATTGATCCCGATAATCTGTTTGTGCGGCAGAGTAGTCATTCATGATAGCAACAAAAGTTCGAAGAAGTGCTGAGTGCTGTGTTTTTTGTATCCTTAAGTCTGCAGATATTATTCCCGTTTGTTCGCTTTCCTCTTCTTCCTTTTGCACCAGCCTTTCAATTTCTGCTCCAAAAGAAAGTCACTACAT
Organism: Disparrhopalites patrizii; assembly: GCA_034698585.1. Lineage (NCBI taxonomy): Eukaryota > Metazoa > Arthropoda > Collembola > Symphypleona > Sminthuridae > Disparrhopalites > Disparrhopalites patrizii. The sequence goes on from JAQGBT010000011.1 coordinate 110,257, forward strand.
ATGTATATATACATATATATATATAATATATTTATTTACAACATTACAGTAAATTGAAAGCTATTCGGCTGCTGGTAGCTATTTACATTTACTAAGAAGAGTCAGAAATTTTGTACCCTTTAATTTTGCCCGAATTACACTTGAAGACGTCTTAATAGTTGACATAAGCTGATCCAATTCTTGCTTGGCTCCTGGAAACAATGGAAGCCAAAATCTGTTACGGTCCACTTTGAATATACTAATGCCTACACGCTTAATGAAATAACCGCAGTGAGTAACAGTAGAACCGACTGAAATAAAATGCTCGTCTTACTATCATCTGGAATTGGCGAAGAAAGAATGTCAGTCTGTAATTTTCGTACTTTACTAACATCTTCCTGAAGCTCTCCGAGCAGCCTTCGAATGTCATCCACCTGCAAGCAAAGGAGCATCAAGTAAAAAAAGTACACATTTACATATTAACCGTGGAGATTATTTGAACTTTAAAAAGATCTAATAATCAACACTTTCAGCACAAGTTATTTAAAGGATATCTTGAGTAAGGAAAGAAGTACCTGTTTAAAAAAGCCTCTCATCCCATCCAAACGATCCATTTGAATAACAACAGAATCCTCGTAGGACGGCGGATTCCCCGCACTATCACCTACTTCATTAGACTCTACGTCCAAGCGGTTTTGAGCCCGGATCTTTAATTGGAAAATGGATGATTAGAATTTTGAAGTGTAAACACGTAAACGTAGAAGACAAATATAGAATATGTGTACCTTTTGTAAATCAGCAAGTCTGTCCCTAGGCATGCTGGATGTGTCCCGTCAGGAATATGTTACACACAAAAACTTAATTAAATTAAAAATATGTGTCGCTTATTGACGGCTCTGCAAAAATGCAGGCCAATAATATTCGAAATCCTCGAACGCTGAGATTTCACAGACTATCTGTCGGTTGGCTTGCTATTCATAATGCCAGTGGTGGGAGATCAATTTGCAGTTAAAGGAGGATGTTTGCTAATCCACAGCTTACACAACTTTCGTAGTCCCTTGCTTCAAGTTCAGCACTTTAAACGACAAAACAACACACATTCACATTACTTAAACTTGAAGAGTTTGAAATATGATTCGTGAAAAATTCAGGAATTCTCAAACAATTGTAAATTGTAACCAACTGCGCCGTTTACAGATAGGTATCCTAAAGGTTTGCAGCAACTTTAAAGACTTGTTCTCCTGCGTCCGTCAACGACTTCAGTTCCCTGTACTACACTCCCATAAGGTTCCAAACAAAAGCTGATAATTAGCCTGACTGACGCACGAAGTAGGTACACCGAAAATTTACGGAACCTTTAGACATGGAAGAAATAATTGCAAGTTGCAATTATTTCTACTTCCTAACTAACTAAACACTATCCTTGTTGTGACTCATTGCTGAATTTACACTTACTAATCACTGCAGCTCGATGGGTGTGCACTTGAGATGCTCCGCTCACCTGTGCACGAGTAAATAATTCAAAAAAGCATTCTCATGATTCTCTATCAAAGTAAACAATCACGCACATTATGAGTCAGAGATAGTCCAATTCTTTGTCATTAACTCCTACTTTTGGGCCAAACCGAGCAAACCAAAATATTGCTTAAAAAATACCGGAAATTGTAATACATTTTTTGCTCTCCTCCCACACAGTGTTTGATGTCCAACCTGTAGCACTTGAAAGTGCAACAAGTGGTTTCCACAGATAGATCTATAGAAAAACAAAATGCTGAGTCCTCATTGAAAAACTATGGTCAATGCCGACGAAAAATGTCTCACATCAAATATTAGCACGAAGTCACAATAAATTGTGATAAAAAACATTACAGGAAATTAATCCCGAGCCTACGTAGATATACGTAACTATTAACTATGTTACAAGATACCCATCCACCCCGAACAAATCTCCGCTGGCCTAGTTATCAACTCCCTCAAGGTTATCATTATATACGGTATCACCAAATCTCCTTTGTCACTCCCCGTCCCCATCAATGTCAAGGGTGAAACATTTCAAGTACTTTGAAACCGTCTATGCCATATTTCTGGGCCGAAATCGCCACAAACATTTTTAGGGCAAGAATAGGAATGAACTTGAAATGAAAACTTACCTTGAGATGACAGAATCAGGATTAGGAAACGACGAAGATGTAAAATGCGGAAAAGATTATCTGTTCTGGAGGGGAAACGGGTTCATTCCGGAAGGAAACAAGGTGTCAAATGAAGAACTGATATGAACGACGACAAAGGTGAGCCATTGGAAAATAAATGACTAATAATTAATGGGACAGTTGGGAGCAGATTTAGCAGATGTACTTTGTGTTTGTGTGTAGTTGTACTTTTTGGACGGACGAGGCTCAGTTTTTACTAAAGGGAAAGCTCGAGCTTGGCTTATTTTGAATTCCGCTCTCTTCACCCACTTTTCTCGCATTTTTTTCCCACAAGAACAGTAACTTTCCCCAAACGTGTGAAGGTAAATTGTAAGTTTCAACGATAGTTCTTTTTATGTTTTTACTTTTTAAAGCAGAAAACATTTGTTTCCCCAAAAATTCAAAGAAGCCAGTTAAATTATTTAAACTTCTTCATTCATATGAAACTGCAGTAAGTTTAACGAGAGCGGATTGATGTCCTGTCCCATTTACCAATGTTTTCGTTTTTTAGGGGCTTCTTCTTCCAAGTCCAATTAGACCTTACCTATATAGATGAGGTTATCGTTGATCGTTGTTTTATAATGCTTTTTAAATTTAATTACATCGTCAAATCTACTTGTTTGGCTCCTTTTCAGGATTTTTTCAGTCAGCAATAAAAGTTTGCATGGCATGCATATGTACAAATGTACCTATTTTAAGACACGATAGCATCGTGTATATCGTAGTGCTGTGATTGCGAGTGCCATGTTAAGCGGAGGTCAAATGTCATTGGTAAATATTTAAGTAAATAGAGGCTTTTTTCACTACTAATTTAGCAATTGCAATTAATCCGGAACTGAGTAGGGTGAAAAATTATTCAAGAAATTGTTGCATGCATTAGTTATTATGCTTTTTTTATTCATGTTTCTGCTGTGCTGCAGGTTTCCCCAGTTGTGCATTTCACCATAAGATCTTAGTTATTCGTGTTTTTTTTAATTAAGAAAAATAGATGGTCCTAAAGTGTACGAATAAACATAGGCATCTACGACTACAATGGATTATATGTATTATGTATTACAAAATATCTATCATTTTTTATACACCTTGTAATTACGTCATGGGTTCTACCCTTCTACCATTATCAAGTACATACTACACCTCACTTCACCAGTTATATTATCAATTTCTGGAAATGATGTTACATACAGCTTTTCGCAATAGTTTGGTATCAATTACAATGTAGTCTACTCGCTTTAAACTTTCATTTCTTTAACCTTGGATTAAGCTGCTTTATCACTTGCTCACTGCTCGCAGTATAAGAGTTTTCTTCATGTGTGCTGAATACATAAGTAAATGCTAGATTATATTTCGAGGTTAGGGCTAAGAGTACATTAAAATCTTAAACCAAATGTCAAATATCTGCTACAATTTTTATCTCTGCAATCTAGTTTGTCTTTCACAGGGTTATAATGTTATACATACATATACTGTCACAAGTCACATTGACGTTTTAAATTCTTACCATACAACCAGGTAGTTTTTAATATTCAGGTTTCCGAATTACCCCCATGCCAAACAACTCTGTAATGTATTCCACAACCATTACTTAAATACTCTGAACATTTTCTGGCTTGTATTTCGAACCTTTGTACTCTCTAACAATTATTTTTTAACAGTTAATATTTTCCTGATTGCAAGAGTACTAAATATTACATGTATGAGTTAATACAAGCAACCACTTGTTTTGGCAGGCAGAGCACCCAACATTTCACGACTATTACACTTCGGACGCTGACGCTATGTTTTTACAATTACAACCTTAATTTCACTGTTCAGCTGTCAGTAAAAATTTCGATACTAACAAATAAGGGTCACTCGCTGATTATCCCATTTCCGAACAACACTTTTTTCACATATTTGAACGACCAATTTGACGACATATTTGATCAATCCATCCAACTAAGTTCACGATTCACGATGGGTCGTGCAAATGTGTGAAAAAATTATTCAAAAATGACGTATACAACGCCTGACCCTTATTTGTAAGAACGAATCACATGCGTGGAACTAACGATACATTTTACAAATACATATCCATAGGCATATAGTATGATTTCGTATGCATCAACTACACAAGAAATATGTATGGACGAATAATTAAGCATGATCAGAAATATCTTGGCAAAAGTAAAATTCCTGAGGTATTGGCAAACAAGAGGTGTACTTGCGGTAATAATAAAACTGATATTAAACATCAATCCAACTCTAATAGCTATAATTACCTTCCTAAATTAATGTACACATACATATATGTATAACAAAGATAAAATCACTGGAAAAACTACATAAATATCTAACAATGAGTAAAGTTCCAGTTTTGTATCAGTGAACATATGTATATAATATGTATAATATAATTAATAATTACCTTACCATAGCCCTTTGCAACGGTATGCCTACAAATAACTTTTACACTTTATTTTTCCATTCCCAGTTAAATATTTTTAAAAGGCACTACAGGATTATAACTATAAATAATAGCTACGTTACTGGATATTGGATATGTATACAGATATAATGTGTGTAAAACCAGAACACTTACCAAACCATTAAAGGTAGGCTTGTTCTAACTCTAAACCACCGGGTACTTACAATAAAATGTGCGCCTGTCGTGTCATGACGATGAGTGCGAAGGAAGACCTTAATCCTACTAACTACAGGTATTAATAATAATAATAAATGCAGCAGAATGTCATCAGTATTTCATTAACTGTTACTATAAAGATATACCCTTTATATATGAAATTTACCTTTGTTTACTTTGTTTACATTTCCACTATGTGTATTTTAGCGTGTGTGTATAGCAAAAAAAATATATGTAATTATGTATTATGCACTTCGTGTGAATTTTCTTTTGGTTGCATTTTTTAGTTTTTAAAAATATCAGGATTCAATTAGATCATTATTGTTAATAACATTGCTTTCCTCTTCAATTTTTAAATTTTCCATAAAATCAACTTCCAGCTGCTTTGTGTCCAACGTCATATACGTGCCTACAGGAATCAAGTCTTGACTAAAGACAGGTAAGGTTTTCACGAACGGAGTAAGACTCGACCAGTGCCGACTATGGATCCTCAGGACATCATGGAAAGATTCGAGAGCACTGCGACAAATGTCCTTATTGAGATTCACCCTAGGGAGAGGGTCGCCTAAGAGAGCTTTGGTGCATAAGACCATAGAGTAAGCAATAGAGGTCAAGTTGTAGCCTCCTTCTAAGGCCAAAATCACTTTTCCGTTGGCTAATGAAGAGAGCAAGTGAGTCATGTGTGCGTATCCTTCTGGGGTCACTTTGCAACCTGTTTATGGTACACATGATATTAACGTGTTTGGTATGAAATTTTTTTGGAAATATTGTTCCCCGAACAGAACTGGCTCGAATTCCCAGCTTTTGTAAGTACTTGTTAGACAGTGTAATAAATACGTAAATGCACGTTAATATTGTGAAAACCTACCTCCCAGAGGGTCTCCTTTTGCAGCGTCAAAACCGGCCGAAACAAGAACGAGTTCCGGATTGAATTGGTACGCCACTGGGAGAACAATCTTTGTGAATGCGGCTAAGTACTCTGTATCACCCATTCCACTTTTATTCCACGGGATGTTGACGGTAAACCCTTCCCCAGCGTTAATACCGGTGAATTTTGAATCAGCATCCGTTGAGCATGGAAAAAATCCACCATAGTCATAGCGATGGATTGAGATGTACAATACCCTAGGGTCACTTTCAAATGCTCGTTGTATGCCATTTCCGTGGTGTATATCCCAGTCAAGAATTAATATTCTGTAATTTTGCAAGGTCGAAGGTCGATAAATAAAATTAAAACAACAATAAAAATTGATAAAAATTCTCTTAAATACACAAATACCTCTTTAGGCTAAACATTTCCAACGCGTATTTGGCTGCAATAGCCACATTATTAAAAAGGCAGAAACCACACGCTTCATCCGCCTCAGCGTGGTGACCAGGAGGTCGTACTATAGCTACACCGGATTGAGATTTGCCATTCAACACTGTGTCTACAACCTGAAATATTGAATAAACGAGACACCCTCTTCAAATTACAAAGAAAACCCTACTTTAGCAGCCAAACCAACATCAAAGCACGAACCTCTAAAACGGACCCAGCAGAATAAACTGCAGCTTCGTAAGAATTATTGTGAAAGTAAACCGAATTTAATTTTTCTTGAAGTCTAAATAACTCCTTGTTTGGCAAAGTTTGCGTCAATTTCATTTGTTGCAAATGCTCCTCTGTGTGGACCATCTTAAGCTCGTCCTCCGCGGCACTACGCCCATCTAATCGTAAGACTCGTTCCAGTAGTCCATAGTCAGCATGACACGCAAAAATGTTAGATATTCTATCCGGTTTTTCTGGGTGTCCTCTGAAATAGTATTACATATTATCAAACTTCAAAGAAACCAACTCTAAGAGAAACACTGTCTTTTTAATTCTTTAAAACAGGTTAAAGCATGGCTTACGGTTCTGCAATGTTTCGATGCTTTAACATTACATCATTGTAAACGAGGCAAACTTTAGTTTCCGCCTTGGCCAATGAAGTAGTGAGAGTCAAGTGATCTAACCTCTCTTTAAGCGACTGCTTTTGGCTATCACTTTGACTAGGATAACAATTTCGAGTTTCATATTTGCTTGGTCTTGGCTTGTCCCAATCAAACTTTATAGTAGGAATGTGATGGTTTTCTTTTTCTGACTCAGGCAAGAATGAAATCAATTCAGTGTCAATGAATCTTGCATTAGATAAATTATTCCAATGGTTTTGGAGCATGTAAGCGGAGTTTAGAATCGTGTCCACCAATCTGTGATACAATATTTGGATTTGATAACAGTTTATAAAAACACTACAACTTTATTACTATACTTTCTACTAAACTTTAGGACTAGAACAATGTAAAAATTTTTAGTTTAGTTTTTCTTACGTTTTATCAGGTTGTTTCACAGATTCAGTCAGAGGGCAAGGGTCACCGAGAAGGGCACGCAACGTAAGTGCCGCTCCTTCTGCAAGAGACTGCAGACAGTATCCTCCTTCTAGAATCACGGCCACTTTCCCACCTGCTAGACCAAGCAACGGCCAAAGCATATGAGGGTAAAATTGGGGAGTTACTTCCATTTCACCCTGCACAACAAAGTCGACACATGTTTGTGCATATGTTTGAAAATTATTACATAGGCCACCAGAAGTATCGAATGCTTAAAATGTGTACGAATAAGATATTTTATAAAATTCAAAGCAAAATTGAGAGCCTGAATGTACTTTGTCATCGCCCAGTGCTGAGTCATATCCAGCAGACACAAGGACTAGTTCGGGGTTAAACTGAAAATTGTTGAAACATAATGATATATTTATTGTATAAAAACTGAATAATGGTTTCTAATATCTTTTCCATCTGCAGATTTCGGTACAAGGAAGCAGCATCAGACGCCAGTGCATAAATACGGATAGTTAATTATTCGTGTTACGATTTTGGTGAACATGCTCATTGCTGATGAAATTAGTAAACCCAAGCTCTCAAAATTGCGCAGTTTGAACTCAGCACATATGTGCCAATACCATACCTCAAAACACCCAAGGGCCGCATCATACCCCGCAGATACAATCACCACGTCGGGGTTAAACTGTTTCATTGTTCATGCAATAGGATTGAAAATACATGAAATTAGCAAGCAGTAAAGCAATTGCGTACACGCCGTACACCAGTATATCTAACTATCAAATCCAAGATTTACACTGCGTAAATACTATGAATAATAATAGCCATTATGTCGATTCAGCAGCAAAAATAAAACAGTTTCAACCTGGTATGCTATTGGCAGAAGTATGTTATGCCATACTGAAACAAAATCCGAGTTTCCTAGTCCAGGTTTATTTAGAGGAATGTTCACGTTGAAGCCTAAACCGCTGGAGTCACCAATGAAGTTATAATTTGATTCTGCCAAATTCGGCCAAAACTGCCCGTGTTCAAAGCGATGCGTAGAAAAATACAGGACTCTAAAATTAACAACGGAACACTTACAGAAAAAATAAATAATTAAGTCTGAAGATATAAAACAAACAATCCTGAAGAAAATGTTGAAATCAGGGAAAAATATCCTTACCTAGGGTCGTTATAAAATGCCTGTTGTGTTGCTTGACCGTGATGCACATCAAAGTCGACGATTAAAATACGATTGGCCTGACCCGAGTCAAGAGCTAATTGCGCGGCAATAGCAACATTGTTAAAATAACAATAACCACAAAATTCGCTTTTCATAGCATGGTGTCCAGGTGGCCGAATAATAGCCATTCCATTCTGTAGTTCGCCACTTAGAACACTGTTAACGAGGTCTATGGTGCACCCAGTGGCAAGCAATGACAGATTAAAAGTGGATGGATGAAAATATATTGCATCGTATAACGAGGCATCTGCTTCTAACTTATCCACATTCAGTTTTTGTTCGTTTTCTGAAAATCCACTGATGCAAATTGAACGAAGCTTATCAATATGTTCTTTGGAGTGAATGCGGAGTACTTCTTCTTCACTAGCAAAACGAGGAGGTAGTGAAAGACAACGGTCAAGCAATCCTAGTTCTTGGCACCTTCGAACAAACAAGACAAAAATGAATGAATAAGCATAATATAAAAAAATGATAGGCCCAAAGATTGGCGAAAACGTCAAACCGAAAATCAAGATACAACTACAAGAACTTCTAATGTGTATCCTCTCGAGGACATTTATGTATAGGCTCAATAGGCTGTTACCTCTGAATAACCGAAGTAAATCTTTCTGGCTTCTCTGGATAGGACGGATCATGCAAACAGTAATGGTCTACCATCCTCAAATCGTATATTACACCCGTAGATTTACGTACTTGCTCTTTAGCGTCTCTCGCCTACAAAAAAAAAGGTGGCAGATTCACCAACAGAAACGCAACAGTTTAGGATAATGTAAAAGGCATACATTCAGGCACGATTTGAATTAGTAAGTAACGAATAACTAAATTACTAAATACTAAATACGATCTCAAAGGCGAACTCACCGGTTGCAAATGATCTTTAATAATAAAGGAAACATCACTTTTGCCATCAGAATTTCGTTTCCTCATTTGAGCATTTAGTTTGGCTTGCATTAACGCACTGGAAGGCTTTGCTTGAGGACGTTTTGATCTTTTATTCACACTCGTTGCCCCCCTTGTGGCTGGATTATTTTCGTTGCCATTGCAACCATCCACGACAGCTGCAATTGCAGCTTCTACTTCTGACGGAGATTGACTGAGAACCGGGCTGTTAGCATTCACTGGGATCAATACCGGCGAATTTGTACAATTTGCACCCAAAACTTGTGCGTCAAAATCTTCATTGGGAACCTGTTCCTCTCGAAGCTCGGGCTCAGACATGATCTGGAACATTTTCAAAAGCAGATTTAGTTGAAACCAAAAAGAGAGAAAATGGTGCACAGTCGATATTAAAAAGTGATGTTTACCAACAATTATTTTCGTGTAATAATCACTGCTTACTGCCTAAATGTATTCACAATTTCGACGTGAAACACTGAAAATGACAACTTTAACTTTAACTATTTCAACCAAACAGCAATTGGGTCACAGTGACAAGTTACTGGCAAATGACTTCTTCATACCCTGAAAAACAGGCTCGCGAGAGCAGCAACTCAGCAATTGAAAATGCCAAAAAAACTGCATACATGCACGGATCACAACCTGAATCTGATAATAATATAAGTAAAGTACATGTGACCATGCAAATCCTTTTGGCTTTCAGTAATACACATATAATGTTTACCCAGAAAATTATCAGCTCTGCATGGTCTGAAGGCAAAAGTTGCCATACAAGCTTATCTTTGTTGCGTTGACCTCGTGCCACCTACGCAAAAGCTGGAGGCTATTTTATTATGGTAACATCCAAAGTGATACATCGTAAACTTTTACCATTCACCACAAAAATTCCTTCGTGCCCATCGTTTATTACACATAAGTTTTTATACAAACATCTCCTTGCCGTCTTGATCAAATCATGTGTAAATGCGTGGTATTGATCTATTTCACAACTTTTTAGGAACTTTTTATACTGCAATAAATGGTGCCAAGGGTATAACGGGGCGAATTCTGTCCATCTCCATCTTATCTCGGCAATCAACAGTACTATTTCTACACATATCCATATAGTCCCATAACATTACACAAATCATAAATGCATCAAATAAAACCCCCGTCTGTACATGACCTGTACGTACATGAATATGCACGCTGACATCTTAACTACCACAATCATATTCCCTTTAGCTAAATTCGCAAACTACAAAAACACGACGTGAAAAGAATGTCACACTTACCTACATAAAACAGAAATTATGCACTTCGGTACGTGAAAAAAGATCCAGTTTCGTGAGCTGTACAACAGGAGGGTGGAAACATACCAATTCAATTGAGATTACGGGGAAATTGAAGAGGAAATGAAATGGGAAAATGAGACATGGATTTGTTTATTATATAGTATTAGTTTATATATTATACAAAATACAAATATTATGTTTTTTATTATAAATCTCGACGTGTATTGTGGAAATGTCACGAATTTGTACTATTATTTTTTACTTCTGTATTTTTCGAAAACAGGTCAAAATGTGTGAGTTTACACTGCATCATTCCACGACAGAAGGGAAGAAATAACGAGGAACACACTGATGGGGATTCACAATTTCAAAATTTTGGTGTATTTGTTGTAGAAAAATTTAGCTTCTTTTATCAAATTATTTCCCCCAGCAAATGTCCTGCTGGCAGCATGTCTTTCTCATTTTCCTTTGGGATTTTTGCTTTCGCGTTTTTCCCTTTAGCGACTTAGCCTTTACAGTTTACAGCATTGAGTCATGACAACAATCCGAGATTTCGCGCCGTCCCATTCGGCATAGAAGAAGCAAGGGGAATTTATAACTGTAAAACTGTAAACCGCACGGATCCCCAGCCAAGCATAAAAACCAGTTCTTCCCTTTTTGCCCCTAATTAACCCACCTCATCCATCCACATTTTTTAATTCATTGTATGCTCTACTCATTAACAGCAGACACCATGAAGATCACTTGATAGATCCATTCATACAACGTCATAAACAACCATTAAATTCATTAAAATCGGATTTATTCCCCCGCATCACTCGCGCTCCCACTGATGATCTGATGATATGGTCTGTTATTCTTCTTTCCATCCGCTATTTACTTCCTTTTAAGCTAAAACAATATTGTGGTAATTTGAGAAAACAAATGTGTCAGTTTGGGCACTTATATTTATGCTACCCAGAAATAATTAAGGCTACCATAATCAAGTACTATAATTATGGCTACCAGAAAAGGGGAAGCTGGCAGCTGGCTCCTTCATCGGAATGAGACGAATATTATGTGATGACATGTATTTACTCATAAAGTAAAAGGGAAGAGAGGTCCGGGGAGGGGTCAAATGTTAAATGTACAATTTCACTTCTTGGTCGGTCTGGACCTTGTGGGAATCTTGGAGTCGGGCGTTTTTGGGGAATTTCTCTGTTGTTGATCCTCCAGTTCCGCTGTCGGGATTCCTAGGGACGTGGGCGTGACCGTGCCGCTCCCAGCTTTGCTTCCCTTACACGGAACGGGTATTTTCGGGGTCGTTCCACCCGAAGGATTCGGCGTGTGGGATTTACTCCCTTTGGTGCTGGCACTCCCACTGCTCCATTGACTCAAAGTGGGAATCCCACTCTTCTTCCCTCGCCCCAGGTGTTCTTTTAAGGCGGAGTTGAGCTCCTCAAATTCCTGCCTCCTCTTCCCTTTCAATCTTGTCCCGGTCATGAAGGGCCGATTTCCGCCACCAAGTTCATCCAGAAGCTCCAGGCTGGACGATCGCTGAAGTCCCGGGCCATAATTCCTCCAGGTTTCCGTTGCCTCCACAACTGAGGCTGCCACCACTCCTTCCGTCACATTTGGTACTTCCTCGTTTGCATTCTGCGCCTGAGCCTTCTCCAGAGCGGAGCGGAAGTAATTGGTGGGGATTTTAGTCGGGATTTTGCTGGAAGCTCCAGCTGTCTTTTCTGCTGGCTTCGTCGACTGCCATGGAAGAAGACTGTCCACCATCATATTCTGCGTACGTTCACATTTTAAATTACTAATATTTCCATGAATAATGCGTACATTACTACATACACAAAATACATATATGGAATATTAGACGGAGAGTAAATAGTCAATACTAAGAGTAAATCAAAGGTCAAAAGGTGAATAGTTTTTTAAAATCTAATGTACATAATTATTTAGAAACATGTATTGAGCCACTTACCAGCATGGATTGATTTTGAGGCGTTAGACCGTGTTCGTCTTGAAACACGCAGGGCTCCATTGAAGAGATTCCGGACTCTTCCGTGTCGGAGCCCTGCAATGGACTTTCTCCAACATCCTTCTGTAAATTAATAAGCTCGTCTTCCGCATTTGACATCATGGTAAGTCTGGCTTCTACTTCGTTGATCAACTTTGCTTCCCGGTCTGAACTCAGGAGCATTTCATAATCTACCTTCGGAAAGGATTGGCATGAGCTTCTATCAGTAAGAGGCTCTTCTGCTGGCTGCGTTGAAATGATTTTGGGGACGGAAATACCCGAAAATGCTTCTCGAAGCGACAGTGGAGATAATCCTTCTGGCATGGACAGTTCCAAGATAGGAACAGATACTTCTGGTACTTGCGGCATTTCAAGGGAGGTTTCAAGCATCTCAACGTCCAATATTGAAGGCTCCGGCAAAGATTCAGCTATTGCTGGTTCAATCTGTAGCTCCGGAGTCAATGGGTATAACTCGTGCGGGATCTCCACGAATACCTTGCCTGGATCGACAGTACTTGTATCCTGGGGGTCAGTTTCAAGAAATGTTGGGGAAATTACTGGAGAAACTTTCCTGGAACCTCCTGATGGTTTCATCTGACCTTCCGCTGCAGTGGCGTCGGGTTGCTCTTGTTTCTCTATTTCCTCTTCGGGAATTACAAAAGAGACTCGTGGTTGGACGGATAAAAGAGAATTGTCGGGTAAGTCGGGACGCTCTGGGGTGGAAGGCGATTGCGCCAGTAAAATCACATCTTCTTGTTGGGCAGGAGAAGAAACGGATTCATACGGGAATTTATCTGCACAGCTTAAATGTTCGGAGTTTTGTTCCACAGGTGGAGGGTCAAATATGCTAAAGGGCCTTTTAGTAGACAAATTCTTTCCAGATTTATTGCCATCTGATGCCTTGGAATCACATTTTTTAGGGGTAGTTGATTGGGAGATGGGTGACTTGGGCACACTGGGCTTGCTCCGGCTAGTAAAAGAGGTAAATTTCGGTATTTCCGTCATAAACTTACCCGGCGGTGACAAAGCGGAGCCAAAAGCCACCCCGATTTTTTCCTCCTCATCGACGGCATCAAAAATCTCCTTCATTTTGACATGTGTTTCCACGAGGGACGGAAGCACTGTGAACTGCTGCTTTCTTCCCGGCTTTTGGTCTGCCCCCAGGGGGAATTCGTCGGAGAAGGAGGAATAGACAGCACCACCTACACGTTGTTCTTTGTCTTTGGACTGGAAGTGCATTCCCATTTGTTCCTGCCGTGGAGAATGAGTATGCTCCAGAGTTGGCTCTTGAGGATCCGCATGTTTTCGGGGGAGGTACATGTCATCCAGGAAGTCGGAAGTGGAGCCCGGTGTGGGAGGTGAGTTGCCCGTGAAGGAATCGGGGATTTCGTAGCGATCTCTATCCGTCTCCATCTCCTTGTCTTCCTTGTGCCACTCGGCCTCTTCGATCTTGGCTGCGGCCACTTCATCATCAAAGCCCAACTCCGTCCCCAGAATCATGCAGTAATGATTGAGGAGAGTGAATAATTCCTCGCGACGATTGCTTCGATTGTGTATTCGCTTTTTCGACCACCGATCATCGAATAGCAGTTTGTGAATTGGATCGCCACTGGAGGTCAATGGATACACAGACTGGAATTAAATGTGTCCCTGACTTGGATTTTTACCACTTGATGCCGTTTACACCTCTGTTTTGTATATTTACCTGTAACGGCTGGCTTCCTGCAAAGAACGATGACCCAGGCACTGTTGAGGTGGAAAACAGAAGAACTCGCTGTTAACTTTGTTGTTTTGAAGTCAAAATTGCTTTCATTTTGCTTTCATTGGTGCATGCTTACAAGTAAGATTATGCTGAAGGCTACGCACACACCCCCAATTATGTATAAAGTCCAAAATATCGTCATGGTTTTATCCATGCATCCTTCATACACATTGGAAGGATCTGGAGCAGCAGAGCAATTCTTGACCTGAGACATAGGCTCACTAATTTACAATTCACGTTGGACACTTTTATGACTATTTCGTGTATGGCTGTCGGTGTTTGTGTAAAATTTAGTAGATTTAATTTAATTGAATAGATTTACGCCAATCAAAACTTTGATTATTTTGATTACGAGGCCCGTACTTTGCAACAACTCTCAGGAACTCCGAGCGTCCTCTCGCTCTTTTCATCGTAAATCAGGGGCCCATGGTACTTCCAGTCGCGATACCCTTGTATTCCGCAACATTGCATCTTTACATTAGTTTACAGAAATTCTTATATTGTAACATGGTAGGCATGAACAAAATTGATAATTGTGGGGGCAGAATGTTATAGGAAAATGACCTCACAAAATTCTGATAAAAATCCCACATGGATTTGGAGTACCAATGGAAATTGTAACCCTTCAGGTGCATGATCATCTCCTTCTCCACCAACCACCCTTGGGTCATGTACATGGAGGCGAATACGCAGAAGATTCCCAGGAGAGGCAGAGCTACCTCAAAACTCCAATGAGGATACACATACTATGGATTCAGTATTTGTAATATTTAATATTTACATATACGTACATACATTTCAGTTTTGCATACACACATACATGTAATAAATCCGTAAAAAAAATATGTGTATACACGTGCAAATAGTTAAAAATAGTACATACGCCAATCTCAAAGGGCCGGGAAGATCTGAGGCCAAGTCCTAAAATGCCGGCGTAACTATGAAACAAGCCTTGTACAAAAAAGACGGACACAATTAACGTTGTAATTTCCACGCATTCTCTCATTGCTAAAATAAAGGTTTTGGGCATAATGGCGAAAATAATGGCAACATAGATCTCCAGGGGTCCAATTATCTGCACAACACAGAAGACATTGTAAACAAAGTAGCTCCGGCCGTCATAATCTGTATGCCGTAGAACATGTAAGTACATATACGCATTTGAATATTACTATAGAGAGAAATGTAGCGAAGTCCATGCACTCTTGGTTATATAAGCACTTTGTCTTCTTCCGTTTGAAAAATCGTTGCTGGAAAACAAGTCAAGTCATTCCAGTTGTTCAAAGAGAAAACTAATTCTGGTATCGTTTTTGTCCAATAATTGCTGTGATCCTTACCTTGCGGACATCCTTTGCGGGAGCTGGAGGCCAGCACCAATCATGCTCGGCATAGAGCTCCTCGATAATGTTCTTGATTCGGGGCCTTACATCCAAATGCAAATCTTCCAGAGGAACATTATCAAATTTACTGATGTCAACGTTTATGGCATTTGGATCCTCCATTCTGTCCGAAAAGTCTGTCCACCCCGGTCTCTCCATGTTCATTTTACTGCCAATCACCTGCTCCTTCTCTCACAGAGACGGTGGATGGTGTGCTGGTAGTAACTCTGACCTCTGACTAAGCCACTTACAGATAGTGGTTAATCTAGTAGAGTCACATTAGTCACGATCTCTAGGTCACCACACGCTGTACACAAAAGAACATTAGAATTGGCAGCGACACGACGTTGCGGTCGTCCAGTACTTCGGTTGAGAATTAATAATGCTTTGCTGCTTTCCTTTACACTATGCCCCCGGGGCAATTACTGCTATGTAGTTATGTTATGACGAACTTATAGCGTTATGTTATGAAGCATTCTAACCTAACATTTCCAGCACGACTGACGCTTTCAAGCATGCAGACTGAGGGTACTAAGTCCGTCACATTCACATGTCACATCTCACATGTCGCATAAAGTATTTAGTATGCAGAAGTCTTTTCCATCTTCGGGCTTTCGCTTCAGTCGGAAATGATAAACATGGCAAGTTCCATGTACATGGGTCCACATTTCCCCCTTTAAAATTCTATCTAACTAATAATAATAATGTATACAAACCAGTTACAAAGTATATAAAATATTAGGTGAATAAGAAAAAGAATGAAGCAATTTAAATGAAACAGGTGCTCCCATATTTTTTGTTGTCCCCCGCTGAGAAACCTCGACCCTCGACTCCTGACCTGACGTCTTACCTCTTACGTGTGTAAAAACGTCTGCATTACGTACGGCATACGGCATTCAGTTTCCGTTATTTAATGATCAAAATGATATAATACTAATACTATATAATAATATAGTAATACCATATTAATAGTAATATGCGCTGCCACTGTGATATTATTATTACAAAGTTTATATCGATCAATTGCGCGATTGTGACTTGTGACTTTGGTGGTTTGTGATTTGTGATGTGACAGTCGACAGCTGTCGACGACCTGACGTTGTATTCAATGCATAGTGCATTATTATGCATTGTGCGCGGATGCGGACAAAATGAAAAGCTGACAACGTAATGGTACAGAATGATAAAGATTAAAAAACAATATGAATGATGAAATATAATACATACATATTTATATGTATTGTTTTAGTAAAAGAGATGGCCAGTCGAGACGGCGCGACGCAATCGGGCGCTACAGGCTGCAGCAATCTGCCACTGTACGTAAATACTACGTACAGTCACAGTGACTGTACTAACAACAACAATTATATGATTTTTACGGAGATGGGGGAATCCCGTATTAAAAATCCAATCGTTTAATCTGGATAATCTGGATTAGGGTTGTGTCATGCCTCGTGCGTCTTGCGGTCGTGCCGTGTCACGTCGCTCACGAGTGTCACACGAGTCACGATGTCACAGACTCCGTGATCCTTCACCTCGACCACTTGACCCCTTGGTTTCGCCCTTTCTTTTACTTTTACTCGAACTCGAAAGGGTCACGCATCACGCAGTCACACTTCATTAATTTTTTTTGTAGGTAATTAATAACAGTAAGTAATAACAATACGGTAATGCTACTGAAGCGTAACTCGCGTAACAACAATGTAAAGTCACTTATTATTTTAAGTACATATTATATAACTTATCATTATCTTATTTCTTTATCGCAAAGTGGTTGACCACTGACCACTCATTGACCAGTTGTTGCGTTGACCGAAAGAACCTTTTTATTTTACGCTTCTGTTTCTTCTTCATTCCTTCAGCTTCAGCCACAGCCACCCATCAACTTAGTAGTAAATTCAGGAATTAAATTGGAATAAGGAAAAGGAAATCTGTTCGCTTAGCTCATTATTTGTTTTGTTTTACCATTTTATTATATGTACTACTTTAACATTCACATGAAAAAGTTGAGGGATCAAAGGTTGATACAAAACAAGACCATAAAATTCAAGTAATGAACACGGAAGTGTCATCCTCGTCGGAAACAGAGGGAAGCAGCAGCAGTAGTGACATTTCTCTTCACCAGGGAATTACCAGCCAAACGTTCTCAGGGATAAATCTCTGCGAAATCGACTCATTGGAAAACGTTCTTCTACCTCAGGCCGTGACGGACACGAGCAACATAAGTTCTCCACTGACCTCACAAAGCTCTCCACAAGGCATTCGAACTCTTTTGTCCCCACCATATGGCAACCAGGACGATCCGGACCGACTAGAGGAGTTAGACGAGTCGTTCACAAATCCCAAAGGTTTGGATGGCTTGAAAGAGCCCAACTTCAAAACTTTTTTTCCCGACATATCCGAGGAAAATGGAAGTGAAACTGTGGATGAAGAGAAGAACATCATAGATTACGAGAAGTCGGAAGTTGAGAGCGAAGAAGCAGAAGATGAATTGGACAGAGACGCTCTCATGGTAGGTAAAACCGTTTTTGCTATTTAGCATCATACACCCCATGCTTTACCTCTTCCGAACTATTATGACAGCCTCTGGCTCCGTGGAAGAATGATTCCAATAAACTGTAGGTCATTCAGGATGTAAATCAGAACGTTCTGAAGGTGACGGATTCCTCTGGAAGCACCAGGAACCCACCATTCCAATTCCAAGTGTTTGAAGCCATTACCCCAGAGATTTTTACGGATGAGGAGGTAGAAGAAGGTCTGAGGCGAGGAGTTCTCATGGGTGACCTTAATTTGACTCTTGGGGATGGTGTTGAGATTTCCACGGATGATGACGAGGAAGATGGAGAAGATACGGCCAGTCCCACGGACATTACCTCGGGCTTCAGCTTCGTTTCTGAGGAGTCATCCTCTCTACCAAATGTGACCGAGTCCCACGGCGCCATTTATGAGAACGCGGAAAGTGAGCAAGATGAAGAGGAAGAAGGGGTCACCACGACGGATGAGTGCAGCAGCTCCACGGAGGAGGACCAGACAACTCAGGTCGAGGACTTTGTCCTCTTACCATCTCCTAACCCTTTTCAGTCCAGTCAAAGCCCTACACATCCCAGAGTAACTATGAACATTGCGGCCGAAAAAGAGGGACTTTTAATAACATCCGAGAAAAAGCCAGACTCCACTCACTCTGTGGCCGCCAAGAACAGTAACAACAACAACAATATTTTAAAAAAGCCCAGCGACGTTTACGTGGACGCATCGCAAGTGGAAGATTCCCTCCCCACGCATTTGCTATCTGTTCCCACGCTTCGTCAAAGATCATCAACGCAGAAATTCAGTAACCTTGAGTTCAAAATTAGCAGCCACCACCAAAATCCAGACAATGAAGTCATGGAAGAAAGAATGACTCCGGAAATGGCTTGTGGGGCTTGCGCAGAGACAGACGCTTCATGCTTGCAATGTCAAAATGACTGCCGCGTAGCGACGGATGGTAAAAGTTCTGGTTATCTGGATCACTGCACTAAAGTATTTCACAAATTGTTTCAAATGCAAGTCAATGAGACGGAGGAGGATGGCAATCGCGTCACCAGTGACTTATCCAATGGTTCTGCTAACCTTTTCAAAGACAAGACACCCGAACCTTTGCCAGTCCCTCCCACCAAAAGCCGAGAAGGTGTGAAATTATCAAAGGTTGACGTCGCGGGACAAAAATGTCCGTGCCAAATGGACATCAACAGCCTACCTCAGGAGAGGTCCGTAATGGGAATTTGTCCCGAGACTGTTCATCGCGACAGTCCTAATCGGGGGGAGAGTATAAATGGTAAATTCCAAACTATATCACCAGGATGTGAGTGATGTGCCAACACAAATTTAAAAAAAAATTTTATACTATCATTTTAAAAGAAACTCGTAACGAAGATGCATCCAGCAAAGTAGCCGAGAAGATTAGTTCGAAAGCAAGTCAGAAAAGTTTAGACAGCTCGAATCCTGATTCAGAAAGAAAGATTTCGGAGCGAAGTGGGGTTATTCCGAATAGCAAACTTCACTCTGACAAACCTACGAAGGGTGTATCAAAACTTTCTGGAGGACGTCCAGAACCGTATCGATCTGGTGCGAACATTAACATTAATTGAATTCTTGCACGTGCTAAACGAAATTCAAATTAATGTACGGACCTTCCTTTGTACAGAGACATCAATTCCTGACCCACGAGATTTTATTGAAGAATTCGGCGACCTTGATTCCGAACTGTCCCCACCACCCCCGTCGAAAAAGCCAGAAGGCCGGAAAGTGTGCGTAGAAGTTCAGGTGACGTCTCACGATATTGATGAAGATGGATTCCTCATCAAACGGAAGATCAATCTGGAGTTCCCCGTACATCCCCAGGACAAGAGTTCAGCCATGGTGCATGTAAACAATGTGTACTTGAACGATCCGAAAGTCGAGTTCATCCACACTCCTTCGGAGATAGTTTACTACTTTCCCAGAGAGATCGCTAGAGAAAACAAATACAACGTGGGATATTTCAAGCTGCGTAACGTTCTTAACATTCCAGTACGAATCGTCTGTCCATCCCCTTTTGATTTTTTTTACGTAAGTATCCAGGTTCTTCTTAATAATTGATTTGATTGTAGCGCAGGTGTCCTTTAAAATGAGTTCGGTCAGCCAATTGGAGATAATTCCACATATTGGAATTATTCAGGCCCACCAAACACTAAACGTGCAAGTATACGGGAAACTGAAACTCACCAGACGGTGCTTGAATCGTCTCAAAATCGAAGGAATACTCATTTACGCCGCACCCTTCGTCTTCAACACGGGCTACTTCGCCGACAGTTTAAGCGAACAAGATTATCAGGAATTTTGGTCCAAGTTTTGCGAGCCATGTTTTCGCTTTGCGCAAACGCGATTCATCACGCTCCAGGTGTACCAGCAAGCGGGGAGCGTCGTGGATGCGCAACCCGGTTTTTTCAAATCCCTTTTCGGACTAGCGAAGTACTTGAGCTGCTGCAATTACACTCCGGATGCCAAGCCCTTCTACGCATATTCTCGCGATCTCCTTCGTAGTCGCAAATTGTCTCCTCTGGGTCACATGATGCTAAGGCGCCGGCAGAGTTTGGCCTTGGATGTAGAAGAAAGGGCGGAAATTCTGGGTGACCACAGAGCCGGAGTCAGATTGGGGGTGATACTACTCCTCTTGGCATATGTTTGGTACTTTATCTACGTCTTCCGACCGCAAGTCTTGCGGGCAGAATACGAGCGATCCAAACTGGAGTCTGGATTTTGGGGTTGGTGGAAGAATTTGGCTCGGTGGATGACGAGAATGTTTGGCAATAGTAATAGCATTCATAGTCAGCCATAAAATAAAGATGATTCCAGCGGTCTTACAAATATACAGATCACAGACATTATTTTCTTGTTCGTTCAAAATAAAAAAAAAAGAAGGAAAACCAGCTCATGCTGTTGACTGTAGACGAGTGGAGAGTTGAACAGTACATCATATTCTCGGAAAGTAGTGCAGTAGTCTCGAACTAGTGAAATTCATCCAAATCCAAAAACAATTTCAAACTGACTCGTTGTCGTTCGAAGTGTATATGCACATACATCATAATTAAATATTTGTACTATACGTACTTACAGCGCAATGAGCGCAAGGCGGCCTGAATTTCATTCAGACCTCAGACGCTAGCTCATACATTATCATTATTACCTCATACATTATCTTTTTCATTCGCAAGCATTTCCATACGACAGTTTAGAGTAGACTCGAGTTCAAATAAGCTCAAAATTTCGAATCTGTGCCTTACGCGGCTAGTGTGGCACTATAACGTGACAGAACGCGGCTTCGGATATATCTATGAAGTGTGCAGCACCGTCGGCTATAGGCATCTCCTCGCTCTCCATTTTCGTCCTTTTTTACGCGCCAAGTTAGAAATTACGCTTTGTCCAAACCCCAAACCCAGCAAATTTTGTTAAAACGGAAATTAAAATTTTATTTGACCTTTGGAAATGATGCGAATGCATTCAAAAGTTGGAACAAAAGTACAAGATGCGGAATTTGACTAAATCAATTCCGACAAATGAATAAAAAAGGTAAAAATGAGAAAACAACACGTAGCTGTAGTTGGTGTAGCATGGATTGATGATAAAGAATTAGTGTTTTTCATCATAGCAAATTATGAAAAATGTACTAAAAATTTGGAAAACTATTACAGAAAGTGAAATTTACTGAAATATTCAATGTACGAACATGATATGGATATAAAAATAAGTATGAAACGTTTTGCAAAAAGTTGCCGAACAATACATACATATTTACATTATGATCTTCATTACTCAGGAGTTGAGTATCGTTGCCAAAAATGCAAAGATATGAACGATTAGTATCGTCTACCTCTCCTTGTTCTCGGACTCACAATCACTACTCTGAATGAATAGCCCTAGACTCAAAATCGTTGTCCTGAACTATTGATTTTGGTGCCTATTTAGGCGATTAGTGAAAACAGTTATTGTTAAATGTTACATAAAGCTGCTAATAGTGCTTATCGTACTATTAGCAGATGGTACGATAAGGATGGCTTTTGCTATACAATCCTGCATTTCTTCAAAAATGTTTCGGTAAGTATTTTATTTTTCCGGATTTGGAATCCACAAACTGCCATAAACCAGCTGCGGGGTAAACTGACAGAAGTCTAAAACGCATGTTTCGATAGGTGCATCTGGCCTGTTTGTTATTTCCCAGTGATGTAATTGTGAATTTACATAAATTTTAAAGAAAAGTTATACATACGTTATTCGGAAGCCGTGACCACTATGTGCAAGAAGTCTCATTGTGTAATTCACATCTCGATTGGCTTTCAAGTAAGCACTAGGGAAGATTAGAGCGTTGTATACGATTGAATTAAACAAACTTGTTTAAAGTATACCTATTAGGTTTACAAATGATATCATAGTTAGCAACAAGTCCCAACTAATGTATATGATTGGTCCCAACTAGCGTACACTGTTGTATGCAACAGTGGTTACACGCTGCAGATCTCTCGCGTTTTTGGAGTATCATTCTGTGTGCTGGGGTATAAACTCTGTTTTTGTATTTACAATTTCCCATAGCATTGATCATTACAAATTATACATTATGTATACGTCTACATTTCTATACGTAATGAAAAACATTTTATTTTTCTAATTGATTCGCCCCAATACATAGCGAAAACTTATAGTACATAGTGAAAGACTCCTCACAACAGCATAAAAACAAAAGGGTTAGATTAAAACTGTCAGTCATTTTTAAGCTATCCGTCCTTTTTTCCGTTGAACCTTTTTGAACTTTTTCTGCTTGTCGTCTTTTCGTTTTTGAAGGTTTGTCTCCCGTTTCGTTTGACGCTGTTCCTTGAACTTCTCTTGCTGATCAACCCTTTCTTTCCATTTCTTCTGCTTTGCCTTTACAATCGCACAGAAAATGCAGGAAAATAATTCAGAACTTTTTATATGATATATGTTTTAGATACAAGTACTCGACAAAAATAGCATTTACCTTTTTAATTTTTTCTTCCCTTTTAATAGTCTTTTTCAGAAGGTCTGGGTCATCCTTCACTTTAGTACCTTTGGCTCTTTGTAATGCATTATTCCATTTTTGCTTTTCAGCCACGAAAACTGCCTCCGAGGTTTTCCCCTCTGCTTTCAAAGACTCAACTAAATCTTGCTTTTTCTTTACTACTTTCAGCATCTTCGTAGCTGATGTGGCATTCTTATTAATGTGAAATTCCTGAGGCTTTTTGTCATCGGAGATAAAATCAAACTTCGAGTAGACAATTTCGCCGTTGGTTTTTTTAACGGGCTTCTTCTGCAATGGAGTCTTTTCTTCTCCAGCACCTCCTGCGGATTTAGGCGCTGAATCCTTTTGTTGATTTTGATTGTTCATTTGGGAATGTGATTGTGAAATAAGTTTCAATTTCTTCACCTCATCTTTCTTTTGGGTTTTGCTGGCCTTCTTCCTGGCGCTTTTCTCTGTTTCTGCATTGCGGTCACCTGTAGCACAAAGGAATGCCAGTTAATAAGCAATCAACAGCAGCAAAGAAATTAAAAGTTTAACGTGACTTGTTCGAAATACTTGTTTGATGACTGGGCTACAACTGTAAAAATCGTAACTTACTTAATTCCGAGATTTTTGCATGCAGCCTTCGCTGAAGCTCGCTCCGGTCAAATGTTCGATTCTTCTGGACTTGCTTCAAACTCTCTTCAAATTTCGCCTTCTTAGACTTGACCTTGCTATTGTTGTCCTCGTCACTGTCAATGATGTACTCGTCGTCATTAGATGATGTATTACAACCCAAGCCTTTCGGTAGCTTCTGAAACAACTCTTCAATGAATGCTTTCTCAGCTACGTAAACAGTTTTCACTGCTTTTAACTTCATCGTTGTAATAAAGTGTGGGACAGGAACAAAAGAGTCCGGATCCGGATACGGAACAAAAATGGTAGTAACAACTTTAACTTTCTTCTAAACCTATTTATACTCAATGGTTACAACAATACAGGACACAACACATTTCACTTCACGTTACATGTTCATTCCTTTAGCGGTTGCAATCTTTACAAATTACAAACCCCACAAATACACATGGAAATCCACTGA
The DNA here is from genome assembly GCA_034698585.1 of Disparrhopalites patrizii. Lineage (NCBI taxonomy): Eukaryota > Metazoa > Arthropoda > Collembola > Symphypleona > Sminthuridae > Disparrhopalites > Disparrhopalites patrizii. The sequence continues at coordinate 134,572 of JAQGBT010000011.1, forward strand.
TTATCAGTAACGAATGTTGGATGGGAACTGTCTCAAGTCTCAACCTTCGACAACAATAATTAAAAAGAAAATGATAATTTTCTAATGCCTATTTTGCAAAAAATTACCAGTTCACCAATTGATAATTCACCATGTGCTTTCTTGCGGTATGTTCACTGTTCACTCCTAATTGTTCGTCTTCCTCGGCGTGTTCCGCCCCGCTATATGTACCGTCATGTGCCCAAATGCACCTTATTCTCTCTGTCCGCGCTCTGTTGCTCCTTCCTCCTTCCTCCTTTCTCCTATGCTTCTGCTTCTGCCTTCTGCCTTGTGCATTGTCCTATTTACTTTTACTGTTTTACTTTACTTTGACTTCGAATTGAGAAAGCCTTGAAAGTTACCGCCAGTCAAACTGGTTGAGATTGAGGCTGGATCGCAGTATTAAGGCTCTCTTTGCGGTTTGTGATTTCAAGGAACAGGACCTGTAAATAAAAAATAAAAACACGGGATTCGGCATACCTAAATTATAATTCCCCATTAACGGAGAACAGGCCGGATTTGGATGGCGGAATACTATCTGCACTGCTCTCTGTGAATATGGATTTCGGATCATGAAGTTGACTTTTTGGATTTGGTAATATTACCAAAATAGAATTGGATTTCCAAAAGCCAATCACAGTCCCTTGCTTCTAAGCCGGGATCTTAATTTAATTGTCATTTTTTAGCTTTATTCTACATGCATGCGGCGTCTCCCAAAATTTTCTTCGTCTGATTAAGAAAAAAAAAGTTCTGTCTATATTTCTATATAGCATCCCCTTTTTAAAAACATTGCCACTAATTATTTTCATAGGTCTCGTACAGCTTCAATATAGATGACAAATTACAACTACAATGCTAGAAGCACTAAAATTGGGATGGTCATTGTCATTGCGGTTGTTAGCAGATAAGGATTTTGTCGTTAAAGGAAAATTGTATTAATTTCAATTGTGGGGGAAACCCGACGCATCTCATTTATCTCATTCCTTTGATTCCTGGAAGATTTACATGGAATTCTTTGTTAGGTTCACAGGAAAAGCGACAGCAAACGTTAAAGCTTTCAAACAGTAAAAGTGGAGTTATGCGCTTGAATTTGACGGAATGTTCAATCTGTTCGTTATCCTCACTTCCTCACCAGTCCGAAGTCTGGTAGTCTTGACCTTGTGACAACAGATGCTCTGGAAACGGGATACAATACTTTTCATGATTTCAGTTTAAAATTGATGCTAGTTAAGGTGTGAATATTATCTGTGGAAAGTTATTTTTGGGATAAAGTGTAAAAGAAAAAGCGGTGAAGGTGAACTGCTTGAAAGGTTGGCAAATCTACTCAAGCGTCCCAGCTCCCAGCGTCCGGCACTGCTCCTTTCTCCTTTTCACTTTCTCGTTTCTCCCTTTCTCCCTTTCTCCGTTCCTCCCCATTGTTTTCCCTTTTTCCTTTTTCCTTTTTCCCACAAGACGAGCGTCCCCTCTGGCTCTTTTCCCATTATATCCTTTTAGTTATACTTGTCAGCAGGAAAATTCAAAGTTGCGTAAACCATATCATAAATTTCCAATTAAATACCAAAAAAGCCATTAGCCATTTTGAAACATTACTGATTTAATGTTGTGTTATACCTATACCTATATTATATACATATATTAAAAAAACTGCACTGGAGCGGCTCATTCATAAGTCATAAATAATCTGCTGTTTTCAGTGTCTGTGATGACAGTTTCGTTTTGAGGAGTTCCTCATTCGTAATACTGACTTGCACAGATCAATCTCTATAATATATGTAGTCGTGTAATTATTTCATAAATTATAAATATATATTCGTTTTTTTGTTAAAGCAGTTCTTTATGTTGTAATCTTAGTCGCAGAGAAATATTGCTTTCACTTCCGTTTTCTTGTCACAATGTGGATTTAAGCTACCTCTTTGAGTATATTTAAATAGTTGTGTCATTTCCTAGGAATCAGGACAATCGTGATAAATTAAGAATACTCGTTGTTACAAAAGAACATATTCGACTTTATTACTCATTTAAAAAAAAAAATTGTACTCGATTTTGTTGACTGTGGGCCAAGTTTGAGAAGAAAACAATGTCACATCAGACGGGAATACAAGGTGAGGAGCTGTAATAATTACGTAGGACAATGTGGGTGGTTACAAGTTACAATTAACTTGGATTTATGTGCATGTTAATAATTGATGATTGTTTGCATAGTTATATTTTTTTATAGTAGTAGAACTAATTTCTTTTTTCATTTGCAGCTAATGAAGGTTTGAAGAAGTTCTTTGGACAGTGTAGGGATGGAAAAATCCGGCTAATCAAAATCAGCATTGAAAATGGTTTGTGAGCTTCATTTTTTTTTGGGAAGGTTAAGAATTCTAAGGCGTTAACCCACTTTTACATCCACACTGTTGAACATTATGTAATGTCAATGTGGTATTTATCGGATGGTGAACACATGTTTTGATGATTTTCTGGATTTATTTGCTCAGAGGAATTAGTATTGACTGAGTATGCGGAACCGAAATCCGAGTCGTGGGAGAAGGATTACAAGATGATTTCTTCCGTCCTGGAAGAATCCCAACCCTGTTACGTTTTGTTTAGGTAAGTCTTCAGTATAAAATGTAAAATTGCTTCTCATTGTTCTAGCAGAAAGACTAGGAAAATCAAAGTTCTGAGGTTTTCGTTTTATTTAGCGGAGATTTAAATAAGAAATAATTATCATTAACATTAATCGTTTATCGTTTCACCTTTCTTCTGATTTAATTATTTGAATTTGGCGTGTGCTGACAGATTTGAATCGAAAACTAATTCGGGTTACGAATGGCTCTTCTTTTCTTGGTCCCCCGATACAAGCCCAATACGCCAAAAAATGTTGTACGCGTCAACAAAGGCCACACTGAAGCAGGAATTTGGTGCAGGCCAAATCAAGGAAGAAGTTTTTGCTACAACTTTGGTAATACTTTTTTTTTTATTGTTTAGAATTCTTTTTTAATTCACTTAAAAAATATGTGAAAACAAGTGTTGTGTTACGCGTCATACTTCTCATTTGGGAGGATTGTTTCGGCTTGTGGCTGCTTCTTCTACGAATTTTCAGATATTATTAATGCCAACTTGATTATTATTTAATTTTATTGAAGGAAGAAGCATCGTGGAGTGGGTACGAAAAAATTAAGCGCAATAGAGATGCTCCTGCTCCTCTTACAATGGCGGAAGAGGAGCTGGCCGAATTGAAGCGAACGGAATTAAAAACTGATATTAGCATCGATACGAGACATCAAACGTTGCAGGGAGTTCTCTTCCCTCTAACATCCAAAGCTTATGAAGCGCTGGGGAAGTTCCGAGACGGAAAACTTAATTACGTTCAACTTAAAATAGGTGATTTTCGTATGCTCTTTTTAATATGTAGCAGAAAGTTATTCAACATACTGGATACTATTGCTGTAATGCATGGACTTAGTAGAATCATTTTGGTTTCATATGCAGAGTGAGTATTATAATTACAAATGAAGGTGAAGACAATCCAGTAAAACATTGTCGGAAAATTATTTCACGTACACGTAAAGCATGTAGTCTGTACGTATGTATGTATGTATGTATGTAAATGACTGAAAAGACGAATTAATAATAAAACATTATTAACTTTTATAATTTCGTTTGTTTGAATTCCAGGGCACTTACATTTTCTGTTTGTGTGCGATTCAAATTTCAAACAAGTTTTTGCTTACATAATGCAATTTATTTCTTAGATATTGATGATGAAGTCATTGACTTGGCTAGTACAGCGGATACCGGTGTGGGAGATCTGAGTCGACGTGTACCGGAGTCAAATGCACGATACCATCTCTTCCGGTTCCCGCATACCCACGAGGGAGATTATATTGAAAGTTCCAGTAAGGGAATTACAAATACTTTGCGAATAGAATGGACTCTCATAATATTTTCATTTTTTTTGCCTTTTGTTTACTTGTGTAGTATTTATTTATTCAATGCCTGGCTACAACTGTAGTATAAAGGAGCGGATGTTATACTCCAGCTGTAAAGGACCAATGTTAGCTGCGATGGAAACGGATGTAGGCCTCACTGTGGATAAGAAGGTCTTAAATTTACAGGATGAATATTATGAATGCACAGATTCTACTGGAATAAGTAACTTTAATGTGATACGAGAACAGTTGCCCTATTTCTAATTTATGGAAATGTATGTTTCTTTTACTAAAGATTGAAATCGACAATGGTGACGAACTCACTGAAGAATTCCTGCAGGAAGAATTACATCCTACAAAAAGTTTAAACCGGCCAAAATTTGCCAAACCAAAAGGGCCACCAAATCGAGGAGCCAAACGTCTTACTAGACCAACTGATACGCCTGATAACAACTGATAAATGTCTTTCTTCTCTGTCACAGTTCTGAACGCACGAAGGTTTTATCAGGTGCCTGCGTTATTTTAATTTATTGTCGTCATGTCATGACTTAAAATAGTTCCCTAAGTTTAACAACCCTCCGCGTCGATTTGTGTATGAAATGATAGTTGGTTTTATGTGTTTTCAATTTTCGTAGAAGTAAAGTATTTTAGAGCAATAATGGTTATTAATGTACGTAGCTGCATATTTTGGGGCATGTGAATTCGCTAAAAAGTGAACCTCTTATTTAACGAATATAATGATAGTATATATTATGAAATGTGTAACTGTTGCTACGAGGAAAATAGGGTATGTTGTTTTCCTTTTTATGTTAAAGGGTTATGTTGTAATGTCAGCTTTATTGGTGAAAACGAAGGGCCAAACCAGCAGGTTTAGTAATTTAGTACACTAAAGATGTATGTATAATCATGTCATTTAGATTGTTTTTAATAAATTATCAGAACTATTGTATTGCCAAAAGTATTAAATTAAAAATTGTAGTGCACATTGTTTTTTTCTTGCGAATGCAATTCAGTTCAGGATGGTCATTTATTTATAAGCAACGACCGATGTATCGAAAAATCGAATTGAAATCTATATACATATTTTAAAATTAAAAAATAACGCTTACGAACAGGCACACATCAGTGAGTCCGATGTTCGATTATTAGTAAATTAGACGCATCATTGGCAAGCTACAGGCGTTTTCGTAAAATATTTCCAGCTTTCCGAACAATCGATGAGTGGGCATTTCCGTCGTTGTTTGTGTCATTCTCCAGTCCATCCTCGTATATATTATTATTGCTAAATGACTAAATATAAATATTTACGTTGTGTTCACACATGTACTGAAAAAATCAACTGAATTTATTTTAAATCTATCCACATAATATATATTGTATGAATTTAATCCACATACAGACATTATATGTTTGAATGCTATTTGCACAAGTAGAGTAAGTAAAGTAAGATATGATTTGAATCATTCTTCATCATCGGGTTGACAGGTATTATCCAGATAGATTGCCACAATAGATAGATGAGAACGAACCCCATAAAAACAATACACAAATCGATTCTCCTTCTCTCGTCAGGTCGCCAGAATTAGACTGAATATACCTACAGTTGGACTTTGGAGCGTTCAAAACCATAATGCTTGTAAACGTCGGTATTGGCTTTAATACTCGCTTGAAGTAAAAATGATTTATTAGCTGTTTGATATTCAATATTTTCTTCATTTTTCTAAACCAAAACTTTCACAGGCTTGCACCAGAAGGCCATAAAAACAGCAAAACCACTGTGCTAATGCAGGTATACATGTTGTACTACAATAAGTATAAATATGCACAATTAATAATTACTAACCATGTACAAGAATACATGGACGCATCTATATATTTGAGTGACTTTCCGTTTTGAAAGCACTCATTATCATTGTGTATCACCGGCAACCTTATTGTTACTACTAGCGGTAATAGCTTTTTTCACACTTTTCGTGCAGTTTTTACTATCATCAATACTTTCTTCCTCTGGGTCTTCCTTCAACGACTTCAGTAAAATGGCAAGGTCCTTCCCTGAAAGACTTTTGACGACATACTTTTTCTGATTGGATGTCGTTATAGGAGCCTCTAGTGAATCAGCAGCTGACTTCACAGCTTTCTTCACTGCAGCAGGCATGATACCCTCAAAGTCACTCTCACTCAAAGGGTCCTTGTGGCGATTAACACCTTCCACCATGGTATTAATATCAGTTCCCTTGACATTCGCTAATGCTAAATCATCTGACGCCATGTAAGCCTCGTGGAACTTCCAAACTTCGTGTTTTTCGTCGTCGTCGTAACGCCAATGTTTGCTGTAGTCTTTTATGTTTTGCCTGCGATTCACAACCGTTTGGTAATGATGTTCCACAATGTCATCTTGCGACATGCCGGTTAGTAGACAGATGCCGGTAGTGGCCAGACCGAGTGTTAAGCCTAGAGCAGAACCTGTCATACGTCATACCAACGACAAAAATATTTATACAAGCATTTCTTAAATGAGAGGTCTGACTACACATCTGTATGCCTGTATCTGTAGCCTATACACTGTTTCCTTGATTCCGTAACGAAAAAATTGAAGGATGGAACTTTCATTCACAGTTCCTTCCATTTATTTGGTCAACTTTCATGGATACTTTTATCTTTATAATTATGGAAACTTTTTACCAATGAACTGGTAACAACAGAATATACATACAATAATACATTATAATAAAATAATGTAATAAGAATGTATGTACAATAAATCGCATGAAAATATGCATCCTTTAAGAACCCACCAACTGCTAATCCCGAGACTGCTGGTTTGGGACCAGCTTTCAATTTGTAAAGGAATCCTGCTGTTCCAGCTCCAGCAACATGTTCATAAATTCCGCGTTTTCCCCTGTAGACCGCCATGACGCCTGAAATACCACTATACAGTAAAACGAAAACCAAAATATCGTCTTTCAAGGTTTTTATTTTTTTAATTTAAAAAATAAAATAATTTGTCGATTCAAATTCCCAGTAATACTTACGCGTAGATAAATGAAAACAATCCCATCCTCCAAGCAACTCTGTACCCACCAACACCAAAGCCGTACATCATGGCAGCTTGCATTCTTTTCTGAAATTAAAGAAACCGGAAGCAACAGCATGTAACCATTAATTAGAGAACTAATTATAGAAAAAGAAGCCGGATACCATAATGAAATTGCAAAAATAAAACAAACAACATTATTACTTGCATTTACACATTTGTACCGACATACATTTAAGCTCACTACGTCATAGTTGAAAGCCCTGAAACGCAAAATACAGAATATGTGTACGTATTATATAATCTTTCTATTTACATTGGCTTCACCCGGGGTAAGAAATACTTCGTGCGCATTTCGACGCTTAAAATCAAGCATAGCTTCATATCCAGCTGGAACACCGCCCAGGAAAAATCCAGCAATTGCAGCTGCTGCTGCATACTGTTGTATCCGGTCAATTTCGGGATGTAATTCTCCAAGTGGGCTAAATTCATAAGGACCAAACAACAGTTAAATTCTAGCAACACAAAAATGGTGTTAAACCGCATTGAAATTCCAGTTTTCAAATACAGAGTCAGCTTAGCTTCAACTGTGTAGTGCAGAAATAAGCACCACTGTATAAGAGTTTCTGTGAACTCATTCTTATGTACATATATGTTCACTTACTCCGGTTCGAAAATGTGTAATACGCGATCGAGAGGATTCGCTTCATCTCTAATAGCTCGTAGTTCTTTCTCGTACAAATTCCTTTCGCCCACGGGTTTCGTTTCCATATGATTCAATAGATTCACATATTTGTCCAACCATTCCGGAAGCTTCATGGTTAACACTTTCCCCAGCAAATGACTAGTACTTCTCAACGACAGAAAATAATGAAGGGAATTAATTGGACTTCGTACAGCAATTCTGAAGATCCGTCATCAATCTCTTACACATACTCCATCAAATTCAACTAACAAAGTGGAAGTCATCTCAATTTTCCTGAAGCCAGTTATCCTTTCGGGAGCTGACGCAAAGGAAAAACATTCTTCTCTATAACACAACAGAACATGTTTATTTGAATATTAACAAATCCACACAATCAGCCATGATACAATAGATGATGCATTTTTCTATAATTTCTCAGTGAATATAGTTGCTTACTTGCTTAACGCAGTAGTATCGGGGAAAAGTTAGGCAAGAACACGTGAATGTCGTTCCCTCATGTTCGGAACAAATCCTCAAATCCAGAAGATATATAATAGATGACGAAATCCGTTGGAAAGGAAATTCTATATCGAAATCACTAAAATGTTCACACCTCCACACTGTTAAATTAACCAAGTCTTCGGTCACTTGTGCCACAGACTCATGACGTATACTCAATTAGGGATTGATGACTTCGGAATTCCGAAAAAAAAAAATCCGAACACCGACAACGAAATTTGTAATAATTTGTTTATTATACATAGTAATATGTAGAACAGAAAGTATAGAAGACGGCAAATGGACTGAATTTTTACTTTCCCGCGCTACAACTTAAATCTCCAATAGTAGTACCAGCACCTTTCTCAGCAAATCTGGAAGGTAAAACGTTTCGTCGTGGATTTGGAAGGGGAAGAATCATTAGAGTCATTAGACCTTAAAGTAAAAAGGATATTTTATCACATCCAAAATCTGTATTGGAAAATGTTTATATTGTTGAAGTTCTAAAATTTATTATCAATCAGGATATGAACAGTCAAATCATGTGCAAGACATGGCAAATATTATTAATCTCATAGTAGATACTAAAGTGAAATTGACACTTTCACAGTACGATTTACGGGGAAAAGTTTCGACTTCCGAGTTCCGACCTTCGCCCTTCCAATGGTTTCCGACTTCCAACAGTTAAGAACGTGCAAATTAAGTTCGAATTTTGAACTAGTTTCCAATATGATGTCCAACAGACAATCCTGGGTTAAATCGGTTAAGTGTCGAACCAACATAAGTTGTAATGTTGGCATTTAATTGAAAGTACGATGATCAGTGCGTTGGATTTGGTATTGTGTGTAAGCACACAAGTGCCAGTAATGTTAACCATCAACTGAATGCCTTTCTAATTTCCCATTATTTTTTCATAGATTTTCCAAACATGTATCTCATTTTGGGCTACCACGAGCAAACTCAAAATGATTAAAGTTGCATTTATGGGGCTTACGCTGGCTGCCCACGTAAAACGGGAGGAATGTGGAGGATCTGGTTGGGAGGAGCTCTTTTATGTCCGATATAGCAGCGTGAGGATTCCTCCCGGAGGGATTCTCCTCGAAAGAATGCCTTCTATTCTACATGAACTTAGATATATTTGTATGCATACATACTATACTGGCATTAGATACTGTTATTAGGCCATAAAATTATCAAAATAATTAATGATAATAACTGGAGTCATTATTAGTGAAAGATTTAGTAATTATTCCCTTTTAATTTCATTGAATTAATTCGTTGTTATTTTTACACGTTTAACGCGGTTGGCAAATTTTATTTACTCGGAATTTGCACCTCCATCTGTAATACAGAAGGTTGAAACTCAAAATTCGCTCTCTCTCTTAATGCACACAAAATAACTTGCTGTCAAACGGAAATGAATTCTTTAAGGCTTTCGCAGCAATCAAGAGGATCTCATTGGCCACTGTATTGTCGTCAAAGGTTGTTCCATATGGTACATCATTTCTATATTTTATACCGATCCCTTTCCAAAGCAAAGATTCCATTTCCCCTGACTACTTCCAGCAGGCCGAAACAAATGGCGAAAAATATGACGCCGATGAGAATTAAAAGGCCACAGCAAATGAGAAAATCCGGCGGAACTCCTTTATCTGGCAACTGGGGACGTTCTTCCTCTGTGAAATCCGTGCACCAGCATTAGTTTTGATTTTTTCATTCATGTTCGGTGACTAACGGTAACTGGTAAAGTGGTACTAACTGCTAACTAGTAACTATTCTAGGGAATGGTGGAAAGGCTTGTTGACTAGCGTACCTGCGGCCTGGATGGACATTCGTCTCGGCTTGTCTCCACCAGAATCGGAGGACATTTTCCTCTTCTCCGCTTTCTGCGCTTCAGGCTCCGCCTTCTTCCCCTCGTCTTTGTTGCCCTCTGCAGGTGCTTCGTCCGCCATGATGATCAGTCTCCAAACTCAGTCTCCAAATCTGTAAATAGCTAATCGAGGTTTACGCTGGAACATGGAATAGTTGTCAATCCTAATTAATCCATATGTCTGAAAGTCTGAACCGGAACTAATTAATTATGTAATATTCATTTTTAATACTCATTATTTAACCATATGATTTTAATATTCAATCTTTAACGCTTAACATTAATGACACATCAATCACATTAATTTTACACTTGCTACATGATAACATGATACTTTCATGTACCAACTCAAGCCCTGTGAGTTTACGCGACCTTTGTTTTCAAGCAGAAGGGGGGCTATTGTCGAACATTAACACAATTATATGTGTTAATGTTTGTTGTATTGTAGTTCACATAATACAGGTACATTTAGGATTGTGTGTATAATTTATGAGCTAGAGTCAATTACTTCGCTTTGCGATTGTTAGTGCAAATTTAGGGATTTTGTTATTGTTGTGTAGACATTACTTTGTTAGTTATTGCTTTTTTAAGTAAAAGTTGGGGAAATTGATTTTGTTACTGTTTTTGTTTGGTTGCTAATCCCCCGAATAGTAATAGCTATTGTTAAGTAAAACATGTGTAACATCGGGAACAACTGCTAGTTTACTAAAACTACAACTAGTTTGGGAAAAACGGGGCATGAGGTTATCTGGAATCCGTTGAGGAAATACCTCTCTGGGACGGATCCTTATGTCAATAGTCATGCATGCTTTACGTCACAAAACTTTTTGTCACAGACAATTGATTCATTAATTGATCTTTAGCTACTCTTCTATTCTCATTGCTTTCCCTTCAAAGCAGCATGTTGCAACTTGTAACTGTTTTTCAATAAAAATAGTCACTCGGTTTAGTTTACTATTATGCGCACAAACACGTTACATGTTTACAAACACAATAATGTTTTAAAGTTGGGATTTGGGATAATGATTAATGATAATAATAGTGACAGGTTATGGGTACTTTTTGGTGATTGGTGACCTATGACCTACTAATAAGCGTTTGAATCCCAGGTCCCAATCTCAGTAACACGCAGTGTAGAATTCACGAGTGCACAGATATCCTTGAACTCGTAAGTTGTATCCAATAACTCAAATGAAAAAAGTATATAAAAATGTACATATGAATAGAAAAAAAAATACCCGCAGGCAGTCAAATCCCACAACACGTGCTTTCTCTTCCTCCGTTTTTCCAGTAAATAAACTTAGCAGGTATTTAAGATATAAAGTACATATTACTGCAGTAATAAGTAATTATTTCATATTGGTACTGAAATTAAAAAAACGTGAAATGGTGACGGTCAGTGAATCCAGGGGATATTTTTGTAAGTGGACTTTTGTCACAACATAATTAGACGTAGCAGTTGTTAGTAGTACACCGTAATTTCGGACCGGCTCGAATGAAGTCGAATGTTGTGAAATTATTGTGAATCTTCTGAATATGTGTAATTATTTACACTTTTACACAGCTAAATGCAAAGGAGAATATTGTTATTGTATGCATTTAGTCGACAAAATGGGTGAATAGTCGTTCGTGTAGCATAAACTGCCCTAACTTGGTACTCTAATACTGAAATAATTGTGATATTGTGAAATCAATTAAGAGAATCATTGTACGAAAATGGTGAATTCCTACGTACAGTCGTTATTGGTACGGTATTTTTTATTTCATTCACTTCAATTTTCAATATTATAGTTCAATTCTTTAATAAAATTGTGTCATTTACAGAACAGGCTTGTAAAATAAATAATTGATATCTTGATTACATAATGTTGTTGATTGTGCTGATGTTTGATTCCCAAGGCAGTAAACTACGTTTGAGTTTATTTTGATTCGCAAGTTGGAATATTTAGTATATTTTTACGATTTAAGATAGTTTTACTGCATGTTGCTTAAATAGGCGGGCAGTGCCGCTGGGACAACTGTGGATGTGGTGCTGTTTCCATTGGACACAATCAAAACCCGGTTACAATCATCGCAAGGTTTTTGGAAAAGCGGAGGATTTAGAGGTATTTACAGAGGATTGGGCCCAGCTTTTGTTGGATCTGCACCTAATGGTATAACTATAATTTAAATCATTGCATGTAAAAACTTTGAATTTGTTCCATAATGTTGCTTTAAGTATTCACTAAGTTTTGCATTGGAAACACGGTAATAACTAACAACTGTGAAATGTTTTTTTGCAGCAGCTATTTTCTTCTGTACATACGACACTACCAAAGACATGCTGAAAACAGCCGGTTTTCGGAGAAACACAGAAACTCACATGACCGCCGCTTGTTTGGGAGAAACCGTAAGCATTATTCTGTGCTCTTATTAAAAATTTTAGAGATATGTACTGGTGTAATTCTTTACGCAAGCTTTTATTTTAACTTTTAAGTTTTAACCGCAGGCTGCGTGCTCTGTTCGTGTGCCAATTGAAGTCGTCAAGCAGAGAAGACAGGCTTCTGGAAAATTAAGGGTCACGCAGATTCTTGGGCAAATACAAAAGCAAGAAGGATTAGCTGTGAGAACGAAAAATTACACATTGAACGATACTGAGCTACAGCTACTGCTGTTTTAAATATTTAATTTACTATGCATAGTATAGTATGCAGATCTGATGATGTTGATAATTATGATTATTATTTATGTTACATTAATTATGTTAAACATGTTCCAGGGTTTTTACAGAGGGTATTCTAGTACCATTCTTAGAGAGATTCCGTTTTCCATTATTCAATTTCCGTTGTGGGAGATGCTCAAGCATAGGCTAAAAATATTGCGTAAACGACCTGCCTCTCCCGGAGAAAGTTCTTTGTGTGGTGCCTTGGCAGGTAAAGATACAGTCGACATGTTACTCATTTTTCATTAATGTAAGAATGTCAAAAATTAAGTATGCACACACTTAATACGCGTACTTGTTATAGGAGGTATCTCTGCATTTTTAACTACACCATTGGACGTAGCGAAGACACGCATTATGCTAGCAGCATTTGGTTCCCAGCACGCTAAAGGAAATATTTCACAAGTGTGGAAAGAAATTATGGACACACAAGGCGTTCAAGGGTAACTCAATCTCGTGGATTTACATGCGCCGTTTTTCATACTCTTGTCAATTAGCGAGAGCCATACCAAAAAGTTGAATGATATCAGATCCCATTTTAAATTTATTTCAATCTTAATCCTGTACATTTTGTACGTCCTGGGCTATATTTAATACATATTTATACATATTGTAAGCAAATGCCTCATTTGCTCTCGTCGCTATGGCATAATATTATTATTAAATTTAATCTATTGCTCAATGATTGTGAGCCGAGCTTGCTCGGACTTGGAGGATTCTCTCCTCCTC